>KQ992990.1:0-27319 GCA_001598015.1 Dorcoceras hygrometricum
TTAATATTTTATTAATAAATAATATTTCGATTAGACGGTTAGATAAGTAAATTCTGATTGACAAGATGTTTGAAAGCATCACATCAATAGATGTTGATTTCTCAAATTTAGTTTCAAAACTATATGGCTAATAGTATGAATTTTCAAGTTTACAACAGCTTCGATTCAAAATCAAATCCACCTTCTAATATTATTTTATATTGGCGTGCTTTACACGCGTCATGTGCTTAAATAATTATCTAAGGTAGTAATCTTTCCATTTTTAAATTTATGCTTTTTCATTTTTTGTTATGAATAATCTAAAATTAAAATGATTGACAAAGATATTATATTATTTTACATGTTTGGTTGATGGGATTATTTTGAGGCAATATAATCATCTAATCTTATCACATGTCTACATAAAATATTCAGTTCATTATTATTTTTACGTAAATCAATCATTAATAAACTACAATTACCCCCAAATATATTTGTTTATAAATAAAGTTAAAATATGGTAAAAAGGAAATTCTCAATCTAATGTCAAATTTAACAAATCAAACAAACAATTGTTATTTATTCTTTACAATTTATAGCATACGTCAATAATCACAACAATATTTATAATATTCAATCTCATCAAACCAAAGAATCACAAATAAAGATATAAATGAAATATTAAAATAGAGATTACTTTGATAAAATAAAACAATAAAGTTATACAATGAACTCGAATTCAACTTCATATGACAGTACAAATGTACTTATTAATACAGATATCTAATCAAATTATTTGATTTCATAATAACAATAAAATTATTTTTTACAAATTTTTAACTAACGTAAATAAAAACATATGCTTCCCAACAGGATTCTTGTTCAACTTGAAGAAGTACCACATAGTGGCGTAATCGATCGCTTTAGAAACGACATCGTACGCCTCAATCCATGCGGCTTTCCCCATCTCCCGACGACCAAGCTAATTTACCAAGGAAACGTTGCTAAAAAATTGTAACAACGTAGACCACTAATCAACATCATCTGTTTCTTGTTTTTTCTTCCAAATCACATGTTTCAATTAGATTATATTTGGGGATTATTAGTGATCGGGCACATATGCTATGTTTGATGGATAATTTAATTTTGGTAAAAACAAAGATCGTCTAAATAAATCAGTTCAGAGATTAAACGACCAGATCATGTCAGAGCTTACTGTGTTGTTTCTTCAGATCAGATCAGAGCTAATATGAGTAAAGACAATTCAGCTTAAGGAATTCAGATAAGAGTTTGGCTTAATCAGTTTACATGTTCAGATCATCTTAGGAAAGTCCTCAGGGGAACAATTTTGGTATTTAGATCAGGCATTCGGATCAGGTACTCAGATCGGGTGATCATCTCAGTTTAGAGCAATTCAACACAGAGAAATCAGTTTGCAATAAGATCCAGAAATCAGATTAGATGAGAATGATTTAATTCAAGAAAAAAACTCTTCAATCCATTCAGTTTTTCAGCCTAGAATTGACAGAACAAGCTCCGGATTTCGACTTAGACCAGATCATCTTAGAAGCAATCAGCTCGGAGATCATCAGCTTAGAATGTCTATAAGCTCAGATCAGGGAACTTCAGGGTACGATCAGATTTTGAGGTACAGTATCCGACAATTAGCCGATTTGATGTGTAGACCACTCAAGATCTCTTATAGTCGTTGGGATTAGTTTTATCAAATTCAAGATAACCAAAGACAAGGTATCAACTGAGAACGGTTGAATGTATGCTAAAAGAGGAAAACATTTAATGTAGTTATAAATACTATGCAGACAAATCTTTTGAATCTTACGACGTGTCTAATCAGTTTACACATAGAGACGCGACACAATTTCTACGAACCTTAGCAAACTCAGACCAGAACAGCTAAGAAAGCTTTTCTATTCAATTTTGTATCTTCAGCTCGTTGCTGAAATTTAGTTTGGCTTTGTACTAAATTCCTATTCTTGAGAGAGCCTCAAAAAAATTGTAAAGACAGCTTGCGAGCTGTTGTATTGTGAGACTAGGTGTTCAGCTCAGGTGAGACCTGACTGATTGAATTAGGATACTTTTTATTTTAATCAAAGTTTTCTAGTGGAAATCCTTCCTTGTTAGGAAGAAGGAAATACGTAGAGTATTGATTAGAACTTTCATAAACAAATCTCTGTTTCTATCATCTTTTATTTCACGCATTCATTCTATGTTCACCGTTTGATTGAAATTTTCCATATAAAATACTTTTATTATTCAAGAAAAACAGAGTGACTAAGTACGTGCATTTGATTGTTAACTCAGCTGATTTGCAAACTATTTTAAAACACAATTTTTAAATGAGTTTATTCAACTCTCTCTTCGAAACTCCAAGCTTACTATTTCGATCTTAACAAGTGGTATCAGAGCGGAGGAACTCAGTATATCGAACTTTCATAATTATTTCACATATCTTTATAATATGGCACCATCCACACCATTTAACAAAATTTCTATGTTTTCAAAAGAAGGTTATGATGTCTGAAAAATTCGTATGCAGGCACATTTAACCGCACAAGACGATGATATGTGGTTTTCCATAACAGACGGACCAATGAAGATTATGAAGATGAAATATTGTTATTGCAATCTCAGATGGGGCAACAAATATGCTTGAAAAGCCTAGACTAGAATGGACAGCAAAAGACAAGCGAAAAGCCAACCTGGATAATGTTGTTAAGGATATTCTCTAAAACAACTGGACAAAAACATGTTCAGTAAGATCAATATGTGCACCACATCAAAAAAATATGGGAGAAGCTCATCCAGCTATGTGAAGGGAACGAGCAGACCAAAGAAAACTGGCTTATTGTGGCCACTCAAAAATTCGACTCAATCAAAATGAAGGATGGAGAACCGGTGACTTAATTTGATGAACGCTTCAGCACCATAGTGATTGAGCTCACAGCCCTTGGAAAAGAGTACACTAACAGGGAGGTGGCCCTGAAAGTAATGAGATCTCTTACTAGAGAGTGGGATGTAAAGAATATGGCAATGAGAGAGTCCAAAGACCTCAATAAGATAGAGCTACACGACTTATTTCTTATTTAAATATGAATTTGAATTGGAAACCAGATCGGAAGAAGGACCTTCCGCGTCTCAACCAACAAAATCCTTATCTGTAACAGAAGAAAAACCACAAAATATAGCTGAGCAGATAAGAAACTATGCAATGTCCCTCTTCGTTAAGAAATTTGGGAAATTTATGAGAAGAACTCAATCACCTTCTTTTTCAATTAAAGCACATAAATCTGAACAAAATGACATGAATTGCTTTAATTGTGACGGACCTGGACATTTTGCTGCGGACTGCTCAAAGCCAAAGAAAGATGAAAAAAAGATCTTAGATCGCAGACGACATCGCTCTGATAAGAAACCATATATCAAGAGGCGTGATCGCAAAGTACTTGTTGCATAGGAAAGCAAAATCAAGTGGGCTAACTCTGATTCAGAAGAAAGTACCTCTAGCAGCTCATCAAGCAAAAGTGAGCAAGAAGAGATTCAATGCCTAATGGTAGATGACAATGGTGATGAGGTATTTGATTTCTCAAATGTTATATTTGTTGGCGCCCGGCGTCGGATCCGGATCGTGCTCCAGGGGCGCAGCGTAAGTTTCAAAATTTTTGTGCCCGGGGTCACTAATACAAGAGTTGTTCTGGAAATATAAACAATTTAAAACACAAACATTAAACAACAGGTGTTTAGATTGTTACCTGTCTGGCGACTAGGCGCCTGGCTCCGACTATTTCTCCAATGGAAATAGCACTTCTTTGGTTGCTCCTAATCCGGTCCACGACCGGTTTTCCAATTCCTTTGCTGGAATGCACTAGAACCCCAACGAATATTTCACGAGCAGAATCTCCTCTCCTAGATGATCGCAGCGAAGTGCGGCGACGGAGGCGACGGCGACGACGACGGGCGACGGCGCGGCGGCGGGAGAAGGGAGAGAGGGGAGAGTTTGCTAAACAACTTTTGGTCCGAGTAAAATGAATACCTCAGGCCCCTATTTATAGATTTTCCATTGGCTGAAACCAGGTTAATGGGCTTGGGTTGGGCCCATGCCGAGGTGAACATTGGTTTCAAGTCGATCATTGTGGCTTCATCATAATCCTGATCGACGATCAGATCGGACCGATCTACTCAGTTTACAAAACTGAACATTATGATGTGAAAATAATTTTTCAGACCATCTAATCCAACATAGCAGTTAGGCCCCTATAAACTTTAAGGATAGTTATACTAGTCCATTCTTTAAGGAAATCTCATTTCCACCCCCAGTTATTTTAGGAAGTCACACTTCCATCCTTCCTCCTACTATACTCAACATATTGAGCTCAATTTCATTGTTTGCACGGGAATTGGTAAACCAGTACATTGTGTGACCCTCAATGGTTCAGGGATACAGCTAGCCGTGGGCTCACAACTCATTGTGAATCAGAAAACATATTTTCTGATCTACCTTTCGGATCATGGTAAAGCGCCTAGAAACATCGCCCCATGATCCCCTAAGTATAACTGATAGTGTCTGCAAGAACCAGTCGATCATGGTTAGCGTATAGTACGGTCCTTTCATCTCATATATCCCGATCGAATCAACGACCATTGGTAAATCAAGAGTCGTTAGAGATTCTATAGTCATGCATACATTTTGGAGATCAGAATAGCGACATCGCAAGTACTACTAGGTAAACTCATTTACACTAAAGCACAATAGTACTCTGGCCAGAGATTTGATCGCAAGTACTACTAGGTAAACTCATTTACACTAAAGCACAATAGTACTCTGGCCAGAGATTTGTCACACTATTATCTCTTCAGATAGCATAGGATATCCACGCACTAGGGCGAGCGGTGAATCATCGACAACAAAGCATCGACTCCCACATGCTTCGCGACCTCACCCAATCTCGACACCTGATGACCCTCACGGAGTCGGTAAACTAGTCAAAGTGAGGCGACTAATCATGTAGAGTCTCAATGATGTTTCGAGTTGTAAGGACTAATTCATACAACCAAGACCTCGGACTCTTCACTCATCAAATGGTAACCACTTGGAGAATCCGAACGAGGGTAGTTCGATAGTTCGCCAGGCAAATCATCCATCTGCATGCTCAGAACATCACAATGTTCCCTACCAATGAAACATGGTACTTCACATTGCAGATTCTAGTCTCAAACTCGGACGGTCTTATCCTCATTTTGACGGTCCAATCGAATAGGAACAAGTTTAGAATATGCAGTGACTATTAGACGTGTTTCATGATAGCCATCATATCCACTATCACATCCAACATACACTATGGTGCATTCTAGATCTTTATCCAAAATAATTGTTAATATTATAATAAAACGATGAAAAATAATGCTCTATAAAATGTTAATTTCATAAAAAAAGATTGTTTTACACAAAGAGTCATCAAAAGTCCACACAACACAAGTTGGCTAGTTGGACACCTACTCTAACAATCTCCCACTTGACCTAAAGCCAAGTACTCATAATGCGTAATCTCATTGCTTCGCGATGTTGTTCAAACAACGGACCTGACAAGGGATTTGTAAGTGGATCAGCAATTTTGTCTACAGAGGCGACTTTCTCAACTGCAATGTCACCTCTTGCCACAATATCCCGGATTATGTGGTATTTCTTTAGGATGTCTTTGGATCTTTGGTGAGACCTAGGCTCCTTTGCTTGTGCAATGATACCCGTGTTGTCACAGTACACCGGGACTGGACCAAATCCTTCAGGAATTACGCCCAACTTTTGGACGAAATTCCTCATCCAAACCGCGTGGTATTTCTTTAGGATGTCTTTGGATCTTTGGTGAGACCTAGGCTCCTTTGCTTGTGCAATGATACCCGTGTTGTCACAGTACACCGGGACTGGACCAAATCCTTCAGGAATTACGCCCAACTTTTGGACGAAATTCCTCATCCAAACCGCCTCTTTAGCAGCAGCTGATGCTGCGATGTACCCAGCCTCAGTGGTTGAATCCGCGGTGGTGTCCTGCTTGGAACTCTTCCAAGAGACAGCACCTCCATTGAGCATGAATACAAATCCAGAGGTTGACTTCGAGTCATCCACATCGCATTGGAAGCTAGAATCATTGTAGCCTTCCAATTTCAGTTCACCACTCCCATAGACCATACATATTCTTAGTCTTTAGTAAGTACTTAAGAATATCTTTCACAGCCTTTCAATGCATTTGGTCGGGGTTGGCTTGGTAGCGGCTCCACTCAGAGCATAAGCGACATCCAAACTGGTCGAGATCATGCCATAAATAATACTACCTATTGCCGAATCATATGGCACACGTGTCATACTCTCTATCTCTGCATCAGCCTTTGGACACATAGACTTAGATAGAGTGACCCCGTGGCACATAGATAGGTGTCATCTCTTGGACTCTTCCATAGAACCTCTTAAGTATTGTATCGATGTAGGTCGTTTGAGTGAGTCCGAGCATCCTTTTCGATCTATCCCTATAGATCTGAATTCCAAGAACATAGGACGCTTCACCCAGGTCCTTCATCAAAAATCTTCCAGAGAACCATACTTTAGTTGATAGCAACATTCCTATATCATTCCCAATGAGTAGAATGTCATCAACATAAAGTATCAGGAATTTCACAGCATCCTTGACTACCTTCTTGTACACGCACGGCTCCTCATAATTTTTGATAAAACCAAATTATTTAATTATTTCATCGAATCTCAAGTTCCAACTTCTCGATGCTTGCTTGACACCCTAGATCGATCTCTGAAATTTTCATACTTTATGCTCACTTCCTACAGATGTGAAGCCTCAGGCTGTATCATAAAGATCTCTTCCTTAATGTTTCCATTAAGGAACGCAGTCTTCACATCCATTTGTCATATCTCATAATCGTACCATGCAGCTATGAAAAACAAGATTCTAATTGACTTGAACATTGCGA
This sequence comes from Dorcoceras hygrometricum, assembly GCA_001598015.1. Taxonomy (NCBI): domain Eukaryota; kingdom Viridiplantae; phylum Streptophyta; class Magnoliopsida; order Lamiales; family Gesneriaceae; genus Dorcoceras; species Dorcoceras hygrometricum. Next base: position 6,973 of record KQ992990.1, read on the forward strand.
CTGGTGAAAAAGTTTCATCATAGTCAACACCTTGTCTTTGAGTGTAACCTTTTGCAACCAATCGTGCCTTGTAGGTCAGTACCTTTCCATAGGGCCCAAGCTTTCTCTTGTATATCCACTTACAACCAATAGAAACGATTACTTCAGGAGGATTTACAAGAGTCCAGACTTGGTTCGAATGCATTGAGTCTATCTCAGATTGCATTGCTTCAAGCCATAAATTAGAATTAACATCGAAAATTGCTTCCTTGAAGGTTCTTGGATCACATCCAATATTTGGATCACTTGGATCCTCTTCAAGTAGGAAACCATATCTTTCAGGAGCCCTTTCAGACCTCCTAGGTTCGTGCACCTTATGTTAGAGTAGATGCCCAACTAGCCAACTTGTGGCGTGTGGGTTTTATTGACTCTTTTGTATAACGATCTTTATTTATAAATCGTATTCTTTTATGGCACTCTTTATTTTCATTATGTTATAATGTTAACAATTGTGTTGGATAAAGACCTAGAATGCACCATAGTGTATGTTAGATGTGATAGTGAATATGATGGCTATCATGAAACACATCTAATAGTCACTGTATATTCTGAACTCGTTCCTAGTCGATTGGACCGTCAAAATGAGGATAAGACCGCCCGAGCTTGAGACTAGCGTCTGCGATGCGAAGTACCACGTTTCATTGGTAGGGAACATTGTGATGTTCTGAGCATGCAGATGGATAGTGACCTGGTGATCTATCGAACGACCCTCGTTCGGACTTTCCAAGTGGTTACCATTTGTCGAGTTGATAAGTCCGAGGTCTTGGTTGTACTGATTAGTCCTCACTACTCGAAACGTCATTGAGACTCTACATGATAGGTGCCTCACTTTGACCCGTTTACCGACTCAGTTGGGGTCATTAGGTGGCGGGATTGAGTGAGGTCCCGATGCATGTAGGAGTCGATGCTTCGTTGTCGAGGATTCACCGCTCGCCTTTGTGCGTGGATATCATATGCTATCTAAGAAGATAATAGTATGATAAATCTCTGTCCAGAGTACTAGATGTGTTTTAGGTAAATGGGTTTACCTAGTAACACACGCGATGTCACTATTTGATCTTCGAGATGTATGCATAGTTATTGGATCTCTAGCGACTCTCGATTTACCAATGGTCGTTGATCTGATCGGGATATATGTGTTGAAAGGACCGTACTGTACGCTAACCATGACCGACTGGTTCTTGCAGGCACTATCAGTGATACCTAGGGGATCATGGGGCGATGTTGCTAGGCGCTTTACCATGATCCGATGGGCTAGTCCGAAAATGTGGTTTCGGAGTCACACATGTTGTGGGCCCATGACTAGCTGTATCCCTGAACCATTGAGGGTCACACAAGTACTGGCTTCATGATTTCCGCACGAAACTTGAGCTCAACGTGTTGAGCATAGGAGGAGGAAGGATGAAAGTGCGACTTCCTAAAAGTTAACAAGGGTCAAATTGCAATTTCCCTAAAGTTTGGGCTAGTTTGACTATCCTTGAAACTTGGAGGGGCTAAACTGCAATATTGGATTAGGTGGTCTGAAAAATTGTTTTCACATCATAATACTCAGTTTTGTGAAATGTGTAGATCGATCTGATCTGATCGTCGATCGGGATTATAATGAAGCCACGGCGAGGTACTTGAACCGAATGTTCATATGGACCTGGGCCCGCCCCAGGCCCATTGGGTTGGTTCAAGCCCATGCACCACCTATATATATATACTTGACCTAGGGCTACATAGGACACAACTCTTGCATCACAAACCCTAAAAGTAGCCGCCTCCCTCCCTCCACAACTCCTCGGTCGCTGCCCCTCTCCACGCGCCGCCGCCGCCGCCGTGTGCCGCCGCCTTCGTGGTTGGACTTGTTTCGACCACCTCGAGGAGGAGATTCCGTTCGTGATAAATTCGTCAGGTCTTCTAGTGCAGACTGACGAAGGAGCCGTGATTCCAGTCGTGGACCGGATTCAGAGAACTCAACCGTCAACCGTTGAAGTGCCAGTTTTCCTGTGAAACTGGTCGGAGCCAGGCGCCTAGACGCCAGCAAGGTACCACAATTAAACATCCTATGTATGTTTTATTGCATTTGCTATTGTGTATTGACCGTTCCCGATGCAAAATTTTAATTTTTCCGCTGCGCCCCGGGAGCGGGATCCGGATCCGCCGCTGCGCCAACACCTTATGGATCGGTTCTTGAGGTATGGGAGGTTCACTTGGTACTTTAGTTGGCTCTAGAACTTCTTCGAGTTCTACTATTTTGCCTTTTCTATCTAGCAGAAATTCCTTCTCAAGGAATGTGGCATTCCTAGAAACAAACACTTTTGTTTCATTAGGATAGTAGAAATAGTATCGAATTGAGTTCTTTGGATACCCAATGAAGTAGAATAAGTTTGGATCTATTATCCAGCTTATCTTCCACTGTCTCCTTCACGTAAGCAGGGCATCCCCAAATCCTCAAGTACGAGTACTTAGGATGTTTGCCCATCCATATCTCATATGGAGTTTTATTCACTGTCTTAGTGTGAACATTGTTCAACACATTACTGCCGTTTCGAGCGCATAGCCCCAAAACGAGGCAGGAAGTTCATAACCATGTCCAACATGGTTCGATTATGATGCTACGCTACACCATTGAGTTGTGGTGTGGTCGGAGGGATCCGCTGAGAGAGAATCCCATTATCTTTCAGATAATGTTGAAACTCGGCACTTAAGTATTCTCCACCTCGATCAGATCTAAGTGCTTTAATACTTTTACTCAATTGATTTTCTACTTCAGCCTTGAACTCTTTGAACTTTTAAAATGATTCAGACTTGTGCTTCATTAAGTACAAGTACCCATACTTAGAGTAATCATCGGTAAAGGTGATGATGTAGGTGTAGCCGAACTTAATACTAATGCTGTGGGCCGCACACATCAGTGTGGATCAAGTCCAACAGACCTTGAGCACGTTCAGGATTGCCCTTGAAGGGCAACTTGGTCATTGTACCTTTTAGACATGATTCACAAGTAGTAAAAGAATCGATGTCTGACATTTCAAACATGCCATCTCCCACTAGCTTGTGCATCCTTCTTAAAGAAATGTGACCTAGCCTATCGTGCCAAAGTTCCGCCGGGTTTTGATTATCGTTTTTCCTTTTAATCGTTGTTGTGTGTGTTTCTATATCACGAGTTGGAACTTCTTTTAGTTTTAAGTCGTATAGATCGTTTTGCGTTTCCCAATTTCAATTAAACATTCATTCTTGTAAATATTACAAATCGAATTAGCAAAATGACAAGAATATCCATCACTATCAAGCATAGGAATGGAAACAATGTTCTTTATTAATTCGAGAACATATAAAACATCTTTGAATAACAACTTATAATTCGAAGAAATAAATAAATATACATCTCCTATTTCTTCGACAGCAACCCTTGCTCCGTTACCAAGCCTCAAGTGGGTCTCACCCTCCCTAAGACTTCGACTTCTTGTCATTACCCGCAATTCATTGCAGATATGAGATCCACATCCGGTATCAAGTATGAATTAAGAGACATGTTTATTTCAATGTATAATATACCTTTTGCAGTTCGCAACTGCTCGAGGTAATCTCGACAGTTCCTCCTCCAATGCCCAGGCTTGTGGCAGTGGTGGAAAACATCCTCAGTTTTGTCGGGCTTGGAAGCCTTTGCCTTTGGCTTCTTGTTGGGCTTGTACCCTTTTGTCGGGATAGAACGCTTCTTACCATGGCGTTTGGGCCCTTTCTTTGCGGAGGAAGAAGATCCCAATAGGAGGACGGACTTGTCCTTCTTTATGGTTCCCTCAAACACTACAAGCATGTTCACCAACTCCTCAAGAGTGGCGTCCAGCTTGTTCATATTAAAGTTGACCACAAAGAGGTCGAATGCAGCAGGGAGTGAGAGGAGAATCAAATCCACAGATAGCTTATGTGGAAGTACGAGCTCAAGGCTTACCAAATTTTCAACGAGCCCAATCATGCAGACCCCATGCTATTGGACCGAAGTCCCCTCGCGCATGCGGCCACTCATGAGCTCCTTGACAGCAGTAAACTTATCCGCCCGAGAGTTCTCCCCATACAGCTCTTTGAGGTGCAAGTGTATGTCACCAGCATGCTCAACATCCTCAAATCGCCGCTGCAGTTCGTTGGACATAGAAGCCAACATGTAGCACTTAGATTTGAGATCATGGTCCCACCATCTCTCAAGTCTCGTCAGCTCTTCAGGACTGACATCAGCGGGGGCTTCCTTCGGAGGGCTTTTCTCTAGCGTGTAGAGTAGCTTCTTCGAAGCCAAGACAATCTTGAGATTGCGCAACCAATCCAGGTAGTTAGCGCCAGTTAACTTGTTTCTATCCAATATAGCAGCGAGTGGATTTTTGATCGAAGACATTTTAAGCAGTATATATCCTAAGATAAAATAGACATCCATTACCAATAATTTATAGAAATTCACTAAGACATAAAACATGGTCATTTTATTTTATGAATTATCCTCCCACTATTTTAACGATTTCACTATCCTCTAATGAAATCGAGAAAGCCAGTTTCCTTAGCGGGTACACGGAGCCCAATCGAAAATCACAGTCCCGAATAATATCAGTCAACCATGACCTCTAAAAGGTAGAGACCAGGTGCAACCTCCATGTATTTATCTCACGTCCAGTAAAGACCCAATAATATGATGCCGATTACTATCACGTGTCAAGATGACCCATCAATGTTGAGTTGTGATGGACGGTCCCCTTAATGTCCCCAATAATATGAGCCAACGTTAAAGGGAGTTCCAACCAACTCACAACAAGTTTCAATGACGTGTACGGCTTTCCGGTACACAGAAGCCCCCAATAATATTAGCTGGGCTATGTATGCGGGTAGCATCGACGTACACCCATTGTTGATGGAAGGTAGGAAATTTTAAACAATATTTAAATTCCCTTAGCTTCATGATCTTATCGAATAAACTTTTGTTTTATGATCAATTAAGAAGTCATGGACTAACATTGTCTAAGAGTACTTCCAGGTGGTTGAAGGGGCTAAGGCCCACTTAAAAACCAATCTCATTGGACAAAGCAACGCTCTTCAGGGAGACTTATCCGGTACAAGCCGTTTTAAGCCAGCCTATAAAGGACTCCCTTAGATAAAGTTTTATCACATTTCTTCATAATTATCAACAAACCAAGTTCCTTCAATTTAATCATGGAAATTTTAATCTTGATATAAATTTTAAATCAAATTTAAAATGAGGGATTTCAATTTTGAAATTTGGTCTCAATTATTTTAAATCAAATTTAAAATTGCGGATTCAACAGACATATATCACATATATAATTGGGATGATCGATAAGCGAGAGCTATGCGATCCGTGGTTGCCAAGCACGAATCTAAGTCCAATCCTAGGTGACATGCAGTATGCAAATGCAATCCTATTACATAAGCTTCCAATTTTACAAATCTTCGGTCTTCAATATCTTTGATCATCATCTCCACCATCTTCAAAATTATCCTCCCACTAAGTCTAATATTTACATTTAAATAACCATGACAAGTAGGGATACAATTTAAAGGGGTGGGAACGGGCCATAAATCAGGCCCACTTTGAAAACAATATCAACAATATTACAACCAAAATTTGTAAAACCTAGCATACACCTAACACATTGGGCACGATCATCCCAAACATTATATTCAATTAATTCAATTAATTGACATAAATAAAATAATCAAATCAAATTTGATTTTATCCAACAAAATCATATTTTAAATATAAAATCATATTTTATAAATAAATCTTATTTTGTTATTTTAATTGGATCAATTTTGGGCTTAAAATAATTTTAGGTCCAATATCTCAAAAATTTCAAAAAATTAATTTTGGTCCAACCAGAAAGCCTAATAGCAAGTATCGGTCCAAAAACCCCTTGGGCCGCCCAGGACAGGCCCGAAACACCCTAGAATTCAAACCACCGCCGCATTTTCGCCCCGGCACTGCACGCAACGCCCGCCGCATCGTGCGCATGGGAAGCACACGCGTATCCCGTGATCCCCGCCATGATTTGCACGACGGCATGCGGCGGCGCGCGCGGCGGCGTGCGGTGGTGGCGCATTGGCGTGCGGACGAATTTGCTTGTCCCGTGACCCCCGCCATGATTTGCACGACGGCATGCGGCGGCGCGCGCGGCGGCGTGCGGTGGTGGCGCATTGGCGTGCGGACGAATTTTTTTTTTCGAAAAATGAGATTTTTGATGCAATACAGGCAGAGTGGTGTATTGACAGAGCCGAGCCAATGCTCTGATACCACTGTTGGTGTAACGAAGAATCCGGATCCCGTTTCCGAAGCACAGCGGAAGAATTAAAAAATTGGAGCCCGGGAAGGTCAGTACACCTATACAATAATTAAAACATTCATAAAATGTTTAGAATATACCTTGATGGCGTCTAGGCGCCTGGCTCCAACCAATTCCACGGGAAAATTGGCACTTCAACGATTGAACAGCCACGGCCTCCTAATCCGGTCCACGACCTGAATCTTGATTCCTTCGTTGGTTTGCACTAGAAAACCAATGAAAGTTTCACGGTCGGAATCTCCTCGCCGAGAGTGTCAGAACAAATTCCGACGACGACGACGGGCGGCGGCGACGGCGAGGGAGGAGAGGAAGGGAGAAATATTTGCTGAATAGCTTTTGGTGTGTCTCAAATGAATATCCTAGGGCCCCTATTTATAGATTTTTCATTTGCTTAAACCAAGTTAATGGGCTTGGGTCGGGCCCATGCCCAGGTGTACATTGGTTTCAAGTCCATCGTTGTGGCTTCATCATAATCCCGATCGACGATCAGATCGGACTGATCTACACGGTTTACAAAACTGAGCATTATGATATGTGAAAACAATTTTTCGGACCACCTAATCCAAAATAGCAGTTAGGCCCCTGTAAGCTTTAAGGATAGTCATACTAGTCCAAGCTTAAGGAAAATTCATTTCCACCCTATTTAATTTTAGGAAGTCACACTTCCATCATTCCTCCTATACTCATCAAATTGAGATTAATTTTCGTACAGGAACCGAGAAACCAGTACTTGTGTGACCCTCAATGGTTCAGGGATACAGCTAGCCGTGGGCTCACAATATTTGTGACTCCGAAACCACATTTTCGGACTAACCCATCGGATCATGGTAAAGGGTCTAGCAACATCGCCCCATGATCCCCTAGGTATCACTCATAGTGCCTGCAAGAACCAGTCGGTCATGGTTAGCGTACAGTACGGTCCTTTCAACTCAAATATCCCGATCGGATCAACTACCATTGGTAAATCGAGAGTCGCTAGAGATCCAATAACCATCCAGACATCTTGGAGATCAAATAGTGACATCGCATGTGTTACTAGGTAAACCCATTTACCCAAACACATCTAGTACTCTGGCCAATGATTTATCACACTATTATCTCCTCAGATAGCATAGGAAATCCATGCACAAGGGCTAGCGGTGAATCCTCGACAAAGAAGCATGGACTCCTACATGCATCGGGACCTCATCTAACCACGCCACCTGATGACCCCAACACTTGGATAATGTGAACGAGGGTAGTTCAATAGTTCGCCAGACAAATCATCCATCTGCATGCTTAAAACATCACAATGTTCCCTACCAATGAAACGTGGTACTTCACATCGCAGATGCTAGTCTGAAGCTCGGGCGGCCCTTATCCTCTTTTGGACGGCCCAATTGACTAGGAACAGGTTTAGAATACACATTGACTATTAGATATGTTTCATGATAGCCATCAAATCAACTATCACATCTAACATACAATATAGTGCATTCAAGGTCTTTATCCAACAATTGTAATCATAATAATGAAGATAAAGAATTCCATAAAAGAATGCGAATTTCATAAATAAAGATCGTTCTACATAGAGTCAACACACCTACTCTAACAGTCAATACGTCCCGCAAGCACCTGCCGAGACCTGCCGAGATGCGCTGCACACATCGTGGCCCACATCCCGCGATACGCGCTGTGATTTGCGGCGCGTATCCCGCCACGATCCCCATGCAACGTGTGCGTAAGGATGCCGAGCGCTGTGCGCCATGGCTGTCGAGAGTCATGCGATAGATGGGCGGCGGTGCGGCAGTTCTCCGGCGACAAAAAACTTTTTTTTAAAAAACAGTGTCCTTTTGATGCAAATCCAGAACAGTTCTTGAATTATAGCTCCTAACCTTGGCATAATACCACGGTTGGCGCCCGGCATCGGATCCGGATCGCGATCCCGGGGAGCAGCGGAAGTTTCAAAATTTTTGTGCCCGGGGTCGCTAATACAAGAGTAGTTCTAGAAATATAAACAATTTAAAACACAAACATTAAATAACAGGTGTTTAGATTGTTATCTGTCTGGCGACTAGGTGCCTGGCTCCGATTATTTCTCCAATGGAAATAGCACTTCTTTGGTTGCTCCTAATCCGGTCCACGACCGGTTTTCCAATTCCTTCGCTGGAATGCACTAGAACCTCAACGAATATTTCGTGAGCGGAATCTCCTCGCCGGGACAATCGCAGCGAAGTGCGGTGGCGGCGGCTGCGACGACGACGACGGGCGACGGCACGACGACGGGAGAAGGGAGAGAGAGGAGAGTTTGCTAAACAGCTTTTGGTGCGAGTAAAATGAATAACCCAGGGCCCATATGTATAGATTTTCCATGGGCTGAAACCAGGTTAATGGGCTTGGGTCGGGCCCATGCCCAGGTGAACATTGATTTCAAGTCCATCATTGTGGCTTCATCATAATCCTGATTGACGATCAGATCGGACCGATCCACTCAGTTTAAAAAATTGAACATTATGATGTGAAAACAATTTTTCAGACCACCTAATCCAAAATAACAGTTAGGCCCATAAACTTTAAGGATAGTCATACTAGTCCAATCTTTAAGGAAATCTCATTTCCACCCCCAGTTATTTTAGGAAGTCACACTTCCATCATTCCTCCTACTATACTCAACAAATTGAACTCAATTTCCTTTTCTGCATGGGAATTGGTAAACCAGTACACTGTGTGACCCTCAATGGTTCACGGATACATCTAGACGTGGGCTCACAACTCATTGTGAATCAGAAAACATATTTTCTGATCTACCCATCGGACCATGGTAAAGCGCCTAACAACATCACCCCATGATCCCCTAGGTATCACACTGATAGTGCCTGCAAGAATCAGTCGGTCATGGTTAGCGTATAGTACGGTCCTTTCATCTCATATATCCCGATCGAATCAATGATCATTGGTAAATCGAGAGTCGTTAGAGATTCGATAGCCATGCATACATTTTGGAGATAAGAATAGCGACATCGCAAGTGCTACTAGATAAACTCATTTACATTAAAGCACAAGAGTACTCTGGCCAGAGATTTGTCACACTATTATCTCCTCAGATAACATAGGATATCCACGCACTAGGGCGAGCGATGAATCCTCGACAACAAAGCATCGAATACCACATCTTTGTGACCTCACCCCATCTCGACACCTGATGACCCTCACGGAGTAGGTAAACGAGTCAAAGTGAGGCGACTAATCATGTAGAGTCTCAATGATGTTTCGAGTAGTAAGGACTAATTAATACAACCAAGACCTCGGACTCTCCACTCGACAAATGGTAACCACTTGGATAATGTGAACGAGGGTAGTTCAATAGTTCGCCAGACAAATCATCCATCTGCATGCTTAAAACATCACAATGTTCCCTACCAATGAAACGTGGTACTTCACATCGCAGATGCTAGTCTCAAACTCGGGAGGCCTTATCCTCATTTTGACGGCCCAATCGACTATAAACAAGTTTAGAATACACAGTGACTATTAGATGTGTTTCATGATAGCCATCATATCCACTATCACATCCAACATACACTATGGTGCATTCTAGGTCTTTATCCAACACAATTGTTAACATTATAATAAAACGATGATAAAGAATGCCATATAAAATGTGAATTTCATAAACAAATATTGTTTTACACAAAGAGTCATCAAAAGCCCACACGCCATAAGTTGGCTAGTTGGGCACCTACTCTAACAATATTCACACGAGAAGATCTAGTTAATGCACTTAACAAAATGGTCCATGAGTATAAGAAGTTGTTTCAGACATTCGAATATGTTAAAGCTGAAAAAAGTGCCTGAAAGACAAGTCAGATGATGCAAGCTGTTCACAGCTTGATAACTCGGACAGTCTAATGACTGAGCTGACTAAGCTAAAAAAGAAGAATGAATCTTTGATATGCAAGTCTAAAGAGCTCACATCTGACAATGATAGTTTATATTAAGTGATGTACTCTTGGACAAAATCTTCTATTTTATTAGGCAAGCTGTATGAAGTCCATAGCCATTTAAGGATAAAACTGGTTTAGGTTTCTCTGGTGATACTTGTGCTCCATCAGATCTTGTTGATGACAAGATAAAAAATATGTGTTTTTTCAAATCCAGTGTGATACATAATACCCTAGAATCAGTTAAGTATGATGATCAAAACGTGTCTAAGCTGAACCAGAAGGGAAAGTTTGGTATAGGCTATGCTCAGCCTGAGAAATCCCTGCCCAGTTGGCTAAAGAACAGACTGGACAAGGACTGAGCGAAAGCTGGTTCACAGTCATCTGATCTACACCAGCAAAGGTGTAGTTAAACGAAGGTAAGAAAGCATAACATAATGGTTCAACAAATACGCGATCTGTATGGTCAAAATACAAGACCAATGATTGACATGTCACATAATATTTTAGAACGCATCCTAGTGGACGCATACACGGGAAAACTGTCAAGTTAATTCAAGTATGGGTACCGAAAGGGTTAATCCAATCTGGACCAAATTAAAATTGGGTACAAAAATTTTAATTTCTGACTGTAGATGTTCAAGATATCAGAATTGTATCTGGACAGTGGATGCTCCAGACACATGTCTGGTAAACTCAAGTTGTTTTAAAACATCAAATACACCAAAGGACCAAAAATTGTCTTCGACGATAACTCAACAGGTGAAACTATTGGCAAAGGTAAGATTTTCTGTGGTAATATTATTATCAATGATGTGCTTCTTGTCGAAGACCTTTGTTATAATCTGATCAGCATTAGTCAATTGTGTGAAATGACTATATGGTACATTTTCACAAACACACATGCACAGTTTAAAACCCAACTGGTATGACTGTTCAAAGGAAACATGTCGGGTAATACTTACAAAGTGAACTGGTCAGATCAGTTGGTTACTAAACCTACTTGTTTGGTTGCTAATAATTCTAAAGCATGGTTGTGACATAAATGCGTGAATCATACAAATTTTAAAACAATAGCTAGTCTGTGTAAGCAAGATTTGGTCATCGATCTACCCAAAAAATTTACTTTACAAAAGATAAAATTTGTTCAGCCTGTCAGCTTGGAAAGCAAGTCAGATCAACTTTTAAGAACATGGTTGTAACTCTTTTTCACGAAGCTTGGAGTTGTTGCACATGGACTTATTTGGCCCTGTACAGGTAACTAGCTTAGGGCGGATGAAGTACACCCTAGTGATTGTCGATGATTACTCCAGGTTTACGTGGAAAATATTTTTAAAATCAAAATATAAGACCACAAACCAGCTGATAAATGTCTTAAATCGACTTCAAAATTAGAAATCCTCTTCTATAAATCGTATTAGGAGTGATCTTGGTGCTGAGTTTTTAAATAAAAATTATCCTCTTATCTTGAACATCAAATAATCAGTCATGAGTTATCAACGACTAGGTTACCTCAACACAGCGTGCTTGCTAAGCGCCGTAATCGTACTTTAAAAGAAGCCGTGAGAACTATGCTTGCTGATTCCGAGATTTCTCAAAACTTTTGGGCTAAAGCGGTGAACACTGCATGCTATTCATAACAGATCTATGACTAACAAGAAACAGAACAAGAAGCTGTATGAGAACAGCAAGCGCCAAACATTGCATATTTTAAAATTTTGGTTGCCGATGGTACATTCATAATAATGGTTAAATGCGTTTAACTGCTTTTGATGCACGTTCTGAAATTGGAATTTTTCTTGGTTATTCAGCTGTTAGCAAATATTATGTCGTTTTTAACAACAAAACACTGACATTTGAAGAGTCAATACATGTTAAATTTGATGAGTCTAGTTTTTTTTCAAATTCTATTGCTTCACTTAATGATATCAGCAATCGATTACAATCTACTAATATCCTTCATCAAGCGATGATGAGTTACAGGTTCGAAGACAGCAGAAGTCATCAAGCTGAAAATGTCAGGCCTCGTGCTAATATACAAAGATTATAGCACAATTAAGCACATAATAGCGGAAGCATAAAAACGGGCTTAAAAATTTTTCGAAATAGTTTGGGCCTGAACTCAAAATCATCATTCAAAATATTCATAATCAAAATACGAGTTAATTCAAACTCATACAATACAGCTAATCATCAATTCTCAAATCATAACAGACCCCCAAATGCACAGAATCACGGGGCATCCCCCGGTTCAATACATAATATAATAATCTGGGACTCAAGAGAACGGGGATCGACCAGCTGTACCACCACTCTGTCCAGCTTGGTTACCTGAAGATCCTGCAAATGGGCAACACAGACCCAAAACACAAAAGCAGGAAAAGAAATACGAGGTCAAGCCTCAGTACGAAGAGCACAATAGAAGCAACTATTAAATCAGACAATGCAATATATCAATCGTGCAATGCATGAAAGGGCTACCAAGGATAATCGGTAGGCAAGACACAACGACTCAGCTGTGCAAAGAAATCTCAATCATCAATCAGAATCCAAATCACAGCGACTCAGCTGGCTATCACGACTCAGTGACGACATTGGATTCTCAGCACGGCGACTCAGCCGGCACATCGCGACTCAGCGATCATCGGTATTCAAAGATTGTAGGCTCAATATGAAATGCGTGAATGCACAGCAATATCATGCTTATCAATGCATAACAATTCACACGCATATAACAAATATGAGCACCAAATCATTCATCAAGCAATACACAATTCACAACAACTGAACCACGAAAGATATAACGCAAGGCTGATAACAAAGCTGCTGAAATCAAGCTCCATTCGTACCTCTCTTCCTCAAACTACCTCAAAGCAATACAGCAAAATACAGCCTGCACAATTCTGATTTCAAACAAAGCGTGGCACTCAACAATCGAAACCTGGAAGCACACGCATAACAGATTTCAAGGAATGGCTAACACAAATACACGGCCAACGCTCAATCAAAACTCACGGCCAATACTAAAAGCTCACGGCTGGAATTTCATAAGTTCAAACCAGCGTTCCATGCCAACCATATAACTTAACAGAGGGCTTAAAACAACGCTAGGAACAAGATTCCAACAACCAAATTCGAAGGCTACCTGCACGCATAAACCTACTGCCGAAAACAGCAGCTTCACGTTCTCATTCCAGCTCCCTAGAGCCTCCAAGATTGGTATGAAATGATTCAAGAGTTTACAACGCTACCTAAAATGTGAAAAACGGTGGCCGAAATCAACGGGAAATCGCCGGAGAAGCTCACGGTGAACAGTAACCCGAGGGTTTGAAAGAACAGAGGAAGTCGGGAGAATAATTTCTAAGTATGGAGTCTGATCTAATAATTGAAGACCACGCTTAAAACATATAAACCCGCGAGAAATCTGGTTAATACAACCACCGACAAAAACAGATTTCATAGGCAATCCCACTCATACGCTAATCAGCGCTCAAAACTCCCAAAACGACGTCGCTCCAAGACCACGGTGAAAGCTGGAAATCAAAGCGCTAAAAGCTGGTTGCTAAACACTGGTGAAATCTGAAATGCAACGCTATGCATTGTCCCGCTCACATCGATACGGCGTCCATCATCCACCGTGCCAACGCCCAACAGATCTCTCTCTCGCAAACAGATCCCTCCAACAAGCTGTAACCAGAACGACACCGTCCTAATAATTCAAACGACATCGTATTGTGCTCAACACAAAACATACGGGGCAGATCTCAAAATCAGATCCTAGCGCTAACGCATACCAGATCTCTCCCAAACGACGACGTACTAGCGTCTACAATAAAAACACGTCGCGCAGACTTCTATACACAAGCGCAACAGATCTCATATACAGTACTGAACGTCCAGATCTCTCGAAACGACAGCATTTCGAAACACATGCTACAAAACGCGCTACGCACCAGCTTTCTCAAAATTCGAACAGATCTCACCAAAACCGAGCAAATTTCACCTCGCGATAGATTTCTTCGAAAATTCAGATTTCAACTCAAAAATTCAGAAATTTCGAGAATTGTTCTAAATGTGATTTCCGACCCGAAAGTGAAAACGAAACTTCCAAATAGAACTCCGAACACCCAGAATTCTTTAAAATTCGATTAATCCAACAATTAATCCTTTAATTAAATTTCCAGGTCTCACATTTCTCCCCCACTAGAAAGGATTTAGTCCTCGAAATCAAACACAATTCCAGAAATACAACTCAACGACAGGCTAACAAAACAGAAAGTTGCCTGATACAAGGCCAAGAGTTCAAGATAACTGAGCAAACAAACAACAACGACTAGGGAAAGTACAACTGGAAACCGAAATCTAACACAACATCTACTCAAACAGATGCAGCCACTCGCGCTGCATCTTCTCTTCCGGCTTCCAAGTAGCTTCTTCTCTCCCATGTTTGCTCCACTGAACCATCACCAACGGAACAGTTTTTTTCCTCAGTTGCTTCTCCTTCCTATCCAGAATCTGCACTGGATATTCGACATAGATCAAGGCAGAATCCAGCTCAACTTCGTCGGTTCTCAACACATGGGACGGATCTGACTCATATTTCCTCAACATTGACACATGAAAAACGTCATGCATCGCTGCTAACTCGTCAGGCAGCCTCAATCTATAAGCCAACTGTCCAATACGCTCCACAATCTCAAAGGGACCAACGAATCTAAGAGCCAATTTGCCTTTAAATCTGAATCTCATCACGCTCTTGAAAGGAGAAACTTTGAGAAACACACGATCGCCAACCTCAAACTCTAACGGTCGACGTCTTCTATTATCATAACTAGAGAAGCGGTCTTGAGCAGCTTTCATTCTACTCCGAATCAAATCAACCTGATCTTTCATGTGCTGCACAAACTCAGGGGTAGAAAGCTGTCTCTCACCAACTTCTTCCCAACAGATCGGAGATCTGCATTTTCGACCATACAACGCCTCAAACGGAGCCATTCCGATAGTCACCTGGTAGCTGTTGTTATACGAAAACTCAACCAAGGACAAAGAATCCTGCCAGCCACCGCTGAAATTCATCACAATTGCACGCAGCATATCCTCTAAAGTCTGGATAGTCCGCTCAGACTGTCCGTCTGTCTGTGGGTGATAGGCTGTACTCATAGCCAATCTCGAACCCATCGCTACTTGCAGACTCTTCCAAAAACGAGAAGTGAATCTCGGATCTCTATCGGACACTATCGAAACCGGAACTCCATGCAATCTAACCACATGGTCGATGTACAATTTCGCCATTTTCTTCATAGAACACCTCACATCATAGGGAATGAAATGGGCTGACTTCGAAAGTCTATCAATCACAACCCAAATCGCATCACATCCCCTACTCGATCGAGGTAAATGAGTCACAAAATCCATGGCGATGTGCTCCCAGTTCCATTGGGGCACCTCCAAACTCTGTAATCCACCAGGTCTCATCCTCTCCGCCTTGACCTGTTGGTAATTCAGACAGCTAGCCACAAAACCAGAGATGTCGCTCTTCATACCCGCCCACCAGTAGTGAGACTTCAAGGTATGGTACATATTTCTCTCGCCCGGATGCACACTGTGTCGACTACAATGCGCTTCGTTCAGAATGGTCTCTTTCAAATCGACCAAGTTCGGAACCACC
This sequence comes from Dorcoceras hygrometricum, assembly GCA_001598015.1. Classification (NCBI taxonomy): domain Eukaryota; kingdom Viridiplantae; phylum Streptophyta; class Magnoliopsida; order Lamiales; family Gesneriaceae; genus Dorcoceras; species Dorcoceras hygrometricum. The sequence goes on from KQ992990.1 coordinate 22,926, forward strand.
AATCTTCCCCTAAATGCAGACATCCATCAGAAGTAACAAAGAAATCATCAGACTGACCACTTCGGGGTTTAATCTTCAACTCATGAATGTACAGATCAGTCCTATGCGCTTCTCTGATGTCACTAACAATCTGCGGTTCTACCTGAATCGAAGAAACCAAGAAGTACTAATCAACAGGCTGAAATCGCCAACCAGTAGTGCTCAACTGCTCATAGACTTTCGAAACATTCAAAAACGAAAGCATCGCAGGCTGGATCTTCCTACTCAAAGCATCGGCAACCGAGTTCATCCGCCCAGGCTGATACTGAATCTCACAGTTAAAGTCTTTGAGCAATTCCATCCAGCGTCGTTGCCTCATGTTCAGATCAGACTGCGTGAAGATATATTTCAGGCTCTTGTGGTCAGTGTACACCACAAATTCTTCACCATATAGATAATGTCGCCAAATCTTCAAGGCAAACACTATCGCAGCCAATTCCAAATTATGAACAGGGTACCTCGTCTCGTGAGGCTTCAACTGTCGAGACGCATAGGCAATCACGTACCCGTTCTGCATCAGAACACATCCCAAACCATTAAGAGAAGCATCGGAGCACACAACAAATCCTCCCGATCCATACGGTAGAGCCAAAACAGGAGCAGTAGTCAACTTCTCCTTCAATGTCTGAAAACTGTACTCGCATTCATCAGTCCAAACAAACTTCCGATCCTTCTGAGTCAATTGAGTCATAGGCTTGGCTATCGAAGAGAACTTCTCGATAAAACGCCTATAATAGCCAGCCAATTCCAAAAAGCTACGGATCTCGGAAACGTTCCTAGGTCTCTCCCAGTTAAGAACTGCTTCGACCTTACTCGGATCTACCGAAATCCCTTGTGCTGAAATCACATGACCCAAAAGATAATACGATCAAGCCAAAATTCGCACTTGCTGAACTTGGCGTACAACTGCGAGTCTCTCAATCTCTGCAACACCAATCTCAGATGCTCCTTATGCTCTCTCAAGCTCCTCGAGTACACCAGGATGTCATCTATGAAGACGATCACGAACCGATCGATGTACTCGCTAAAGACGCGATTCATTAAATCCATAAAGACAGCGGGGGCATTTGTCAATCCAAACGGCATCACAAGGAACTCATAATGCCCATAACTTGGCGTACAACTGCGAGTCTCTCAATCTCTGCAACACCAATCTCAGATGCTCCTTATGCTCTCTCAAGCTCCTCGAGTACACCAGGATGTCATCTATGAAGACGATCACGAACCGATCGATGTACTCGCTAAAGACGCGATTCATTAAATCCATAAAGACAGCGGGGGCATTTGTCAATCCAAACGGCATCACAAGGAACTCATAATGCCCATATCGAGTCCGAAAAGCTATCTTCGCCACGTCAGCGTCTCTAATCAGCAACTGGTGATAACCAGAGCGCAAATAAATCTTCGAGTACACGACTGATCCCTGCAACTGATCGAACAAGTCATCAATCCTCGGCAAAGGATACTTGTTCTTCACCGTCGCTTTATTCAACTGCCAGAAGTCCACGCACATCCTCATAGACCCATCCTTCTTCTTCACAAAGAGAATCGGAGCTCCCCAAGGCGACATAATCGGTCTGATGAAGCCTTTCTCCAAGAGATCTCTCAGCTGATCCTTCAGCTCTTTCAACTCTGCTGGCGCCAACCGATACGGAGTTCTAGAAATTGGGGCGGTACCGAGCACCAACTCAATACTGAAGTCGATCTCACGCCTCGGAGGGAATCTAGGAATCTCATCCGGGAACACGTCGGGAAACTCTCGAACGATCGGGATATCGCTCAACTCCAATCGTGGCTCTTGGGATACGTCAAGCGCATAAATCATGAATCCAGCATTATCCAACAATAGCAGGCTAAACATCTCCATGACGGACACCAGTGGAATCTTCAAGCGCGAATCAGCACCATAGAACTCCCACTTCTCACCCGATTCAGGGCGAAATCTCACCACATCATGGAAACAGTCAACCGTAGACTTATATCTAGATAATACATCCATCCCCAAGATGCAGACAAAATCTCTAATTCCCAATACAATCAGATTGGACACCAAGATATGCTCATCAAAACGAAGCACACAATCCAACACCACTTCCCGTGACCACAGACTCACACCAGCAGGGGTAGACACGGAAACAACATCACATAATGGGGAAGAACTCAACCCATTCTCAAATACAAACAACTCAGAAATAAAAGAATGTGATGCACCAGTGTCAAATAGAACTCTCGCAGGATAATCGAAAATAGAACATGTACCTGCGATCACCAGGCTAGGCGTCTCCTCAGCCCGCTCTCTTGTCAACGCATTCGCTTGTTCCTGCCGAGGAATCTGGAACTGAGGTATCGAAGGTGCTCCAAACCTAGAAGGCTCACGCGGCTGGAAACCAGACCACTGGGTAGGGGCAAGAAACTACGGTCTCTGAGAGGAACCACCAGCTGATCCCTGCTGCGAAGGAGCTGAAGTCTGTCCCCTCAACAACGGACATGCTCTACGAAAATGACCAAGCTGTCCACAGTTATGGCAAGCACCCTGCACTCCCTGACACTGCGAAGTCAGATGCCTCCCTCCGCACTGTCCACAAGACACGCTGCCAGAACCACTGCCAGAACCAGAACTAGCAGAACCAGAGGAACTCGAATTGCCCTTCTTCTTGAACTGTTTTCCCCGAGGTAGGAACCTCTGGCGATTCGACTGCTGCTGTTGCTGCTGCGACCCCTGAGGAGAATAAAAAGATTGCGACACATCCTGAACAGGCTGATAAGTGCGTCCAGTAGTCGGCTGAATCGGAGCCTCTACCTCCAACAAACTCTCCTCAATATCCACCGCTCGGTTCACTGCATCGATATAGGTCGCAGGTGAACCAGATAAAACCTTCCGGTACAGCTCAGGCCTCAAGCCCTTCAGAAACCACTGCATCGATATAGGTCGCAGGTGAACCAGATAAAACCTTCCGGTACAGCTCAGGCCTCAAGCCCTTCAGAAACTTGTTCCTCTTCGTTCTCTCCTGGTTGGCTACATGCGGCACATACATCAAAAGTGCAGAAAACTGTTGGGCATATTCGGCCACTCGCAGGTTACCCTGCTTCAGATTGTCAAACTCCCGCTCCCGGCTGTTGTAGTAGGAATTCGGGGTATACTCCTGTCTAAACGCCTCACAGAAGCTCTCCCAGGTGATCACAACCCCACTATCACGAAGGATACGAGAAGTACCTCTCCACCAGCGCTGAGCAACGTCTCTCAACTGCAGCACCGCCAGCTCCAGTCTCTTCTTGGGAGCATACTCCATAGTATCGAACAACTCCTCCATCTGTACTAGCCACGCCTCAGCCATCACACCACCCTCGGCTGCAGAAAACGTCGGAGGGTTCGTCCGCTGAAATCTAGCTAGGACCAACTCCATCTCACCTATCTGCCTAGTAACGTTCTCGACCTGCTGAAAGTCATCATCACTGCCTGCCCTAGACTCCTCCTCAGTACGTCTAGTCGTCCTACCTCTTCCTCTCCTCAGCGACATCTAAACAATCTAGAGGTAAGATATCACAGCAGATATGTTAGAGTAGATGCCCAACTAGCCAACTTGTGGCGTGTGGGTTTTATAGACTCTTGTACAAACAATCTTTATATATGATATTCACATTTTCTTATATGACATTATTTACTTTCATTATGTGTGTAATGATTTACAATTGCGTTGAGTAAAGACCTAGAATGCACTAAAGCGTATGTTAGATGTGATAGTGGGTATGACGGCTATCATGAAACACATCTAATAGTCGCTGTGTATTCTGAACATGTTCCTAGTCGATTGGGCCGTCAGAATGAGGATAAGGCCGCCCGAGTTCGAGACTAGTATCTGTGATGCGAAGTACCATGTTTCATTGGTAGGGAACATTGTGAGGTTCTGAGCATGCAGATAGATAGTGACCTGGTGATCTATCGAACTACCCTCCTTCGGACTTTCCAAGTGGTTACCATTTGTCGAGTGGATAAGTCCGAGGTCTTGGTTGTACTGATTAGTGCTCACGACTCGAAACGTCATTGAGACTCTACATGATAGGCGTCTCACTTTGACCCGTTTTCCGACTCACTTGGGGTCATAAGGCGTCGGGATTGGGTGAGACCCCGATGCATGTAGGAGTCGATGCATCGTTGTCGAGGATTCACCGCTCGCAGACATGCGTGGATATCATATGCTATCTGAGGGGATAATCCAGAGTAATAGAAGTGTTTTAGGTAAATGTGTTTACCTAGTTACACTCGCGATGTCACTATTCGATCTCCAAGATGTACGCATAGCTATCGGATCAATAGCGACTCTCGATTTACCAATGGTCGTTGATCTGATCGGGAT
>KQ992990.1:37276-55456 GCA_001598015.1 Dorcoceras hygrometricum
CTAGCTGTATCCCTGAACCATTGAGGGTCACACAAGTACTAGATTCGAGATTCCCGCATGGGTACTCAGCTCAATGTGTTGAGCACGAGAAGAGGATTTCGGGAAGTGCGACTTCCTAAAAGTCAACAGGGGTCAAACCGGGGTTTCCCGCTGTTGAGGGGCAAAACGGTCATTTGGCACTGGGGTTCTGAAAAATGGTTTTTCAGATTATATTATTCAGTTTCGGAAACTGAATCGATCGGTCCGATCTGATCGGCGATCGGAGTTACGATGAAGTCGCAGCGATGGATATCGTCATTTGGACCCGGGCCCGTTGGGCCGGTCCAAGTCCATCATTAAGTCTATTTATTTAGACTTAATGACTTCATTAAAGACTTGACACAATTCATAACCCTAAACCTAGCACATAGCCGCCCCTCCCCTCCTCTCCAAGCACCGCCGCCGCCCGCCGTGCGCCGCCGCCGCCGCCGCCGATCGTCGCCGGAAATTTGTTCCGGCCAGTTCGACGAGGAGAATCCGTTCTTGCTGATCTCGTCAGCGCTTCTAGTGCAGCCTGACGAAGGAGTCTCAGATCTGGTCGTGGACCGGATTGGCGTAAACTATCGCAATCTACCGAGAAGAGACGGGTTCTTGAAACACCGGTTGGAGCCAGGCACAAGTGCCAGCAAGGTATTCAATTTTGAACACCCTATGAATGACGATTTATTGAATTGTCTGTTTTTCGTATTGATCGTCTCCCGGCCTTTTCTTTGTTCTTCCGCTGCCCAGCCGGGGGGGCGGATCCGGATCCCCAACAAGATATATCACATAGACAGATAAAAGATCACATAAGTCACAGAGTCAATCAAAATCAAATCATAACTCTGTTCCTAGACTCGAGTGTGATCAAAGGAAATCGAGCTTATCCCAGTTTAAGCTCTGATACCAAAAATGTCAGGCCCCGTGCTAATATACAAAGATTATAGCACAATTAAGCACATAATAGCGGAAGCATAAAAACGAGCTTAAAAATTTTTCGAAATAGTTTGGGCCTGAACTCAAAATCATCATTCAAAATATTCATAATCAAAATACGAGTTAATTCAAACTCATACAATACAGGTAATCATCAATTCTCAAATCATAACAGATCCCCAAATACACAGAATCATGGGGCATCCCCCGGTTCAATACATAATATAATAAACTGGGACTCAAGAGAACGGGGATCGACCAGCTGTACCACCACTCTGTCCAGCTTGGTTACCTGAAGATCCTGCAAATGGGCAACACAGACCCAAAACACAAAAGCAGGAAAAGAAATACGAGGTCAAGCCTCAGTACGAAGAGCACAATAGAAGCAACTATCAAATCAGACAATGCAATATATCAATCGTGCAATGCATGAAAGGGCTACCAAGGATCATCGGTAGGCAAGGCACAACGACTCAGATGTGCAATGAAATCTCAATCATCAATCAGAATCCAAATCACAGCGACTCAGCTGGCTATCACGACTCAGTGACGACATTGGAATCTCAGCACGGCGACTCAGCCGACACATCGCGACTCAACGATCATCGGTATTCAAAGAACGTAGGCTCAATATGAAATGCGTGAATGCACATCAATATCATGCTTATCAATGCATAACAATTCACATGCATATAACAAATATGAGCACCAAATCATTCATCAAGCAATACACAATTCACAACAACTGAACCACGAAAGATATACCGCAAGGCTGATAACAAAGCTGTTGAAATCAAGCTCCATTCGTACCTCTCTTCCTCAAACTACCTCAAAGCAATACAGCAAAATACAGCCTGCACAATTCTGATTTCCAACAAAGTGTGGCACTCAACAATCGAAACCTGGAAGCACACGCATAACAGATTTCAAGGAATGGCTAACACAAATACACGGCCAACGCTCAATCAAAACTCATGGCCAATACTAAAAGCTCACGGCTGGAATTTCATAAGTTCAAACTAGCGTTCCATGCCAACCATACAACTTAACAGAGGGCTAAAAACAACGCTAGGAACAAGATTCCAACAACCAAATTCGAAGGCTACCTGCACGCATAAACCTACTGCCGAAAACAGCAGCTTCGCGTTCTCGCTCCAGCTCCCTACAGCCTCCAAGATTGATATGAAATGAAATAGCTCTTCAAGAGTTTCCAACGCTACCTCAAACTTGAAAAACGGTGGCCGGAATCAACGGGAAATCACCGGAGAAGCTCACGGTGAACAGTAACCCGAGGGTTTGAAAGAACAGAGGAAGTCGGGAGAATAATTTCTAAGTATGGAGTCTGATCTAATAATTGAAGACCACGCTTCAAACATATAAACCCGCGAGAAATCTGGTTAATACAACCACCGACAAAAATAGATTTCATAGGCAATCCCACTCATACGCTAATCAGCGCTCAAAACTCCCAAAACGACGTCGCTCCAAGAACACGGTGAAAGATGGAAATCAAAGCGCTAAAAGCTGGTTGCTAAACACTGGTGAAATCTGAAATGCAACGCTATGCATTGTCCCGCTCACATCGATACGGCGTCGCATCATCCACCGCGCCAACGCCCAACAGATCTCTCTCTCGCAAACAGATCCCTCCAACAAGCTGTAACCAGAACGACACCGTCCTACTAATTCAAACGACATCGTATTGTGCTCAACACAAAACACACGGGGCATATCTCAAAATCATATCCTAGCGCTAACGCATACCATATCTCCCAAACGACGACGTACTAGCGTATACAATAAAAACACACCGTGAAGACTTCTATACACAAGCGCAACAGATCTCATCTACAGTACTGAACGTCCAGATCTCTCGAAACGACAGCGTATACACACGCTACAAAACGCGCTACGCACCAGCTTTCTCAAAATTCGAACAGATCTCACCAAAACCGAGCAGATTTCACCTCGCGACAGATTTCTTCGAAAATTCAGATTTCAACTCAAAAATTCCGAAATTTCGAGAATTGTTCTAAATGTGATTTCCGACCCGAAAATGAAAACGAAACTTCCAAATAGAACTCCGAACACCCAGAATTCTTAAAAATTTGATTAATCCAACAATTAATCCTTTAATTAAATTTCCAGGTCTCACAGCTGATTCAACAGAAGTCATCCAAGCTGATCCAGCAGAATACATCCAAGCTGCTCAAGTAGAGGAAACCCAAGTCATACCAGAAGTTGAACCTCAACTTGATAACGCTGACGATGCTCCAAATGATCCAGCACAACAGACTCAAGTTGTTTCATCCACTGATGCTCCATTTATCAACGTAGATGAGGAGAACGAAGGAACTACTCTACATGAGGAAGCATCAGCCTCATACAGACCTGGTTTCCAATGGAATATAAATCATCCACCCGAACTGGTCATCGGTAACCCTTATACACCTCTTAGGACAAGAGGCCAGATGATATACGAATATTTTAATTCTGCATTCATCTCATATATGGAACCTAAGAAGATAGATGACGCCTTAGCTGACCCAAGCGGATAAAAGCTGTGCAGGACGAGCTTAGTCAATTTCAACCTAGCAAAGTATGAAATTTAGTTTTTGGACCAACAAATCAAACCGTAATAGGAACTAAATTGATCTTTAGAAACAAATAAAATGGAAAAATTTTAAGAAATAAAGCTAGATTAGTGGCACAAGGCTATCGGCAGGAAGAAGGAATAGACTTCGATGAGACTTTTGCACATGTAGCCAGATTAGAAGCAATTTGCATATTTCTTGCATATGATGCTTTTTAAAAATTTTAAAGTCTATCAGATGGATATTAAAAGTGCATTCTTAAATGGAATCCTAAATTAGAAAGTGTATGTTGCACAAACTTCTGGCTTCATAGATCATACCAGACCAGATTATGTATATAAAGTGGATAAAGATCTGTACGGTCTGAAACAAGCAACAAGAGCTTGGTATGATACCCTGTCCAAATTTTTAATTCATCCTGATTTTATCATTGGCTCAGTTTATAAGACTTTATTTAAATTTGTTAAGAATGATGTCTTATTGGTCCAAATTTATGTTGATGATATTATCTTTGGATCGACTAATCCTCAACTGTGTGAAAATTCTCCAAGATGATATAGGATAAGTTCGAGATGAGTATGATGGGAGAGCTAATATTTTTCCTAGGACTACAAGTCAAACAGCTTGAAGATGTAATCTTCATCAATCAATCAAAATACACAAAGGAACCTCTATGAAGTTCGGGATGGAAAAATGCTCTTCAGCAGCTACCCGGATGAGTTCTTCAATCAAGCTAGATAAGTATGAAGCTGGTACCGTCATTGAGGTAACATTTTATCATGGGATTATTGGGTCACTTCTTTATCTAACAGCAAGAAGACCTGATATTATGTTCTTCGTCTGTATGTGTGCCCATGTACAAGCTGACCCAAAATAATCTCATTTATTGCTGTTAAACGTATCTTAAAATATTTTAAGGGCAATCAAACGTGGGTCTTTAGTGTCCTAGAGACTCAAGTTTCAATTTAATTGGTTACTCAGATGCAGATTATGCAGGATGTAAGATAAATCGGCGTAGCACGAGTGGGACTTGTAAATTTTTGGGTGATAGATTAATTTCATGGTTTAGCAAGAAGCAGACATCCATCACGACGTCCACAGCTGAGGCAGAGTATCTTGTAGCTGGGATCTGTTGTGCTCAGATCTTATGGATTCAACATCAGCTTCGGACTACAACATTGATGCAGCTGAAGCACCCATCTTCTACGATAACACCGGTGCAATTGCTATCATTCAAAATCCTGTACTGCACTCCAGGACCAAGCATATTGACATTCAAAATCATTTCCTAAGAGACCACGTGCTGAAAAAGGACGTCCGGGTGGAGCATGTTCCAACAGAGCATCAAGTAGCTTATATTTTCAGAAAACCTCTACCAAACTCTAAGTTTTCTTTCTTTATAAATATTTTAGGTCTCTTGGATATTTCTTAATTCAGTTCTGTGAGCATTAATTCAGGGGAACAAAGCTAGTAAAACAGATAAGAATCGAAGTCTACTGTTTCTCTCCAAGTTGAACTAGTCCGTGATGCTCTGATACAGCTTAGAGACATATACAGTCAGATCTTATCACGGAGTTTGCTCTAATGTTTCTATGTTGATATAGTAACTTTCTAACGGTTGAGATTATTGGACTTCTTAAATTCTTTTCAAATCGGATGGCTAAAATATTTTGCAATTCAAAATCGTTCGATCTCGAATTGACACGTGTCCACCTTAGTTTTCTCTCTCATCGTTCGAACACGTTTTATTTGGTTTTTTCCTCTTTCCTCAGTACGCTTTCAAAAATTTACAAGTATTTTCTCTTCTGATATGGTTTTCCTTACAACTTTACCTATTCTCAAATGTACTAACGATCAAATCTTTGAAATGGCATCTTTTTTTAACAACGCACTGCAGGTCAACTTTGAGTCCGTTCTGGCTATGACAGATGACAACATGGTTCATATGTTCGCTCGTTGGTCGACTCAGGACTTTTGGGATTTTTGGTTCCATCTACGAGGCCGCCTTGTAGAGTTCTTCGCTAATGCTCTTGTTAGAGTAGGTGCCCAACTAGCCAACTTGTGGTGTGTTGGTTCTTGTTGACTCTATGTAAAACGATCTTTGTTTATGAATTCGCATTTATATGGCATTCTTTATATTCATCATGATGATTTCAAATTGTTGGATAGAGAACTTGAATGCACTATAGTGTTTGTTAAATGTAATAGTAGATTTTATGGATATCATAAAACACATCTAATAGTCACTGTGTGTTCTAAACGAGTTCCTAGTCGATTGGACCGTCCAAAAGAGGATAAGGGCCGCCCGAGCTTGAGACTAGCATCTGCGATGCAAATTACCACGTTTCATTGGTAGGGAACATTTTGATGTTCTGAGCATGCAGATGGATAGTTATCTAGTGATCTATCGAACTACCCTCGTTTGGTATTTCCAAGGGTTATCATTTGTCGACTGCAGTGCACAAACACAGAGTTAAACCACGCAAACACTAGTGAAAGCAATAAAATAGTGGTTAAAATTTTCGTTTTTGGTCTGACTGAAAGATTACATAATTTAAAATACAGCAATACTCAAAATATCCCAGTTTACAATCACTCAGTACAACAGTACAACATTCAACAGATACAATCACTACAGAATACAACTGGAATACAATAAAGCACAAGGCACTCCCCGGCTAACAGTGCTTATACATATATGCTATACGCTAACTGGGGCACTCTAACCACCTCCTGGGGCACCTCCAGCTGGGTCAACTCCACGACCGGCTGAGTAACCATGGTAACCTGAAAACACATACACAGGAAAACAACACCAGACCCAGAGGAACATGAGGTAAAACCCCGGTACGGAGAGCAATATAAAACAGCTAATGGAAAGCAACAGATAATATGCAAATGCTATGCATGAACAGGTGAGTACAGACGGAAGCCACAACCAATGGCAGGGAGCCAGAATCTCAAAGCTGATCAAGAACAGATACAACTGAATAACAGTGGCCACGGGCTGTGTGAGTATATGGGAGCTACCCATTTGTCTCAACACACGGCACCAGATGCAAAGCACAGCTCAACCTGCTGTTGCCCAACTCATGAGGTGTGGGAGCTACCCACTCCGCTCATAGTGGCTAACAGATCCCAGCAGGGAGATGAGGTATACGGGAGTTACCATCTCGTCCTCAACAGGAATCCTGGTACGCACAGATCAATACAACAAGGCACAAAAGGCACGGCTATATCAGATCTGAGCTCAATATGATAAATGCGTGTATTCAACAGATAAAATTTCCAACACAGAACATATGCAACGAAGCAAAGCATACACAACAGCAAGCATAATCACCCATGCTAACTCCAAAGCTGTAAAACAAGCTCACATCCGTACCTCAATTCTTATGACCTATAATACAACAAGCAGTCCCGAGCAACATAGATCTCAGCCCTGCCAACAAGCTACCTGATCGGCAGACGAAATCCGACGCTTATGCTAACAGACTACAGAAAGGAGATGTCTCGCGAATCTCTCCACCTTAACGCAAGCTTCCAAAAGTAGTACCAAACCAAGCGTCTTAGCAAGAAGAGTCCAGCGCTACCACTCTCACTTCAGTCGGAGCTATCTACCGCCGGCAATCGGAGAAGATAAGGTTCGATGAATAGTAGCTAGGGTATCGCGACAGAGTTTGCTCACGAGAAATATTCTAAGTGTCGGGGAACAATAATGGACAAAGGGTCAAAGTCCTCTTAGATAAACTCAAATCTGCTCATATCTGCTGAACAGATCCCACTGACAACTTAAGGTACAAAGCTGATTTCCCCACCCGTATCTGAATCTCTCATCAGATATGACCTTACGCCAAAACAGATCCTGACTTACTCAAACGACGTCGCTCAGGGTCCACCACCTCTCTACTCGAAACTGAATTGCTAACGTGACTGGAATCTGAAACGCAAAATGGAGTTGCTCCTTTTCGAATCTGGAGACCAACGCTGCTCACCTCTGGAGATACGCGTAACTCACATCTTACTCGCCCGCTAAACCAAAACGCTGCCATTCCAACTAATCCAAACGACGTAGTTTAGCTACTCGCTACGGAAACACGCTAGCGTACTCACATCTGCCTAGAGACAACATATTTCACCACCACTGCTGAACGCGATCACTCAGCGATGGCCAACACTCACATCTGATCAGATCCCGCTAAAAATCTAAATTGATCCAAGGATGATTCCAGGACTTGTACAAACCCGATAGCTTTGCCAAACATACCAACTCAAAGCTAGCTCATCCAGATTTTCTCGCTCAAATCTGAATCTCATAAAATCCGATTAATTAACTTAATTAATCTTTCTTAAATTTTCGGGTCTCACATCTCTCCCCCACTAAAACAGGATTTCGTCCTCGAAATCAAACAACTTCAGATCTGAACAGACTCAACCAAACCAAGAGTTCAAGATAACTGGGAAAACAACCACAAGCAACAAAACAACTACTGGAATCTGATACTACATTCACTCAAACAGATGCGGCCACTCACGCTGCATCTTCTCTTCCAGTTCCCACGTAGATTCTTCTCTACCATGCTTGCTCCACTGGACCACCACCAAGGGAATGGTCTTATTTCTCAGCTGTTTCTCTTTTCTATCTAAGATCTGCAAGGGATATTCAACGTAGCTCAAAGTTCTATCTAGATCCACCTCGTCAGTTCTCAACACATGCGAGGGATCTGGCTCATACTTCCTTAACATCGACACATGAAACACATCGTGCAAGAAGGACAAATCTGGTGGCAACAACAACCGATATGCCAAAGGGCCAATCCTCTCAGCTATCTCATAGGGTCCAACATAACGAGGAGCCAACTTTCCCTTGAGACCAAATCTCATAACACTGCGAAAAGGAGAAACTTTCAGAAAAACTAGATCACCAACCTCAAATTCTAAAGGCCTACGCCTCTTATTCGCATAACTCGCTTGGCGATCTTGTGCAGCTTTCATTCGCTGGCGAATCAGATCCACTTGATCTCTCATCTGCTGCACAAATTCTGGAGAAGACAACTGCTTCTCCCCCACTTCTTCCCAACATATAGGCGATCTGCACTTCCTGCCATACAAAGTTTCAAATGGTGCCATGCCAATCGTGACCTGATAGCTGTTATTGTAGGAAAACTCAACCAAGGACAACGAATCTTGCCAGCTACCACTAAAATCCATCACAACAGCTCTCAACATATCCTCTAAATCTGGATAGTCCTCTCAGATTGGCCATCTGTCTGGGGATGATACGCTGTATTCATCGCCAATCTAGTACCCAAAGTTGTTTGCAAACTCTTTCAAAACCTGGAAGTAAACCTCGGATCACGATCTGAAATGATAGAAACTGGCACACCATGCAAACGCACCATATGTACAGCTCCGCCATCTTCTTCAAAGAATAGGTCATGTTGTAGGGAATGAAGTGCGCAGACTTCGACAATCTGTCTATTACCACCCAAACCGCATCACAACCTCCGCTGGAACGAGGCAAATGCGTTACAAAATCCATAGCTATGTGCTCCCAATTCCATTGGGGCATCTCTAATCTTTGTAACAAACAACCAGGTCTCATCCTCTCAGCCTTGACTTGCTGACAATTCAAACAACGGGCTACAAAATCAGCAACATCACTCTTCAAACCTGCCCACCAGTAATGTTGCTTCAAGGCATGATACATCTTTCTCGCGCCAGGATGGACACTAAGTCTACTGCAGTGAGCTTCTCTCAAGATCTCTTCCTTTAGATCAATCAGATTTGGCACTACCAATCTGCCACGAAACCTCAAACACCCATCTGAAGAAACAGAGTAGTCCTCCAACTGACCAGCCCTCACTCTCAGCTTCAACTCATGGATAGATGGATCAGTCCTCCGAGCTGCTCTAATACTAGCAACAATCTGTGGCTCTGTTGGAGAACCGTGGCGGATCCGGATCCCGTCTCTCGGCGGCGCAGTGGAAGTTTAAAATTAGCACCGGGAAACGTTCAATACAATAAAACAAATCAACAAACCATTCATAGGGGGTTCTTTGATTGTTACCTTGCTGGTGTCTAGGCGCCTGACTCCGACCAGTTTCACGAGGAAACCGGCACTTCACGGTAGGCGGTGGTAGATTACGTCTAATCAAGTCCACGACCGGATTTGATCTTCCTACGATCAGCCTGCACTAGAAGGCTGATGGATTTTATCACGGACGGAATCACCTCGTCGCAGTGATCGAAACAAGTCCGATCACGTATAAGACGGCGAGAGGTGGCGGCGCTTGGGAGGGCCGACGGCGGCGTGTGCAAGAGGAGGTGGGGGGCGGCCGTCCTTTTGTGAGTGGAGGCTAGGTTTAGTTATGATGCTTATCAATTGCAACCCTAGGCTCAAGACTATGTATAGGTGTGATGGGCTTGAACCGGCCCATTGGACCTGGGGCGGGCCCAGTCCAACGTATGAACATTCAGTTCATCTGCATCATCGTGGTTTCACCATAATTCCGATCGACGATCAGATCGAACCGATCGTCTCAGTTTCCAAAACAGAATATTATTATGCGAAAAGTTTTTTTTCAGATTACTTAGTCCAAAATGACAGTTTTGTCCCTCAACAGCGGGAAATCGCAATTTGACCCCTGTTGACTTTTAGGAAGTCGTACTCCCTAAAATTCTCCTCATATGCTCAACACATTGAGCTCAGTTTCCGTGCGGAAATCACGAATCCAGTACTTGTGTGACCCTCAATGGTTCAGGGATACAGCTAGCCGTGGGCCCACAACCATTGCGGCTCCAAAATCATAATTCGGACTTGCCCAATCATGGTAAAGCGCCTAGAAACATCGCGCCATGATCCCCTAGGTATCACTGATAGTGCCTGCAAGAACCAGTTGATCGTGGTTAGCGTACAGTACGGTCCTTTCAATCCATATATCCCGATCAGATCAACGACCATTGGTGAATCGAGAGTCGCTAGAGATCCGATAGCTATGCATACATCTTGGAGATCGAATAGTGACATCGTGAGTGTAACTAGGTAAACCCATTTACCTAAAACACTTCTAGTACTCTGGCCAGAGATTTATACACTATTATCCCCTCAGATAGCATAGGATATCCACGCATGTAAGCGAGCGATGAATCCTCGACAACGAAGCATCGACTCCTACATGCATCGGGACCTCATCCAATCCCGCCGCCTAATGACCCCAAGTGAGTCGGCAAACGGGTCAAAGTGAGACGCCTATCATGTAGAGTCTCAATGACTTTTCGAGTCGTGAGGACTAATCAGTACAACCAAGACCTCGGACTTATCCACTCGACAAATGGTAACCACTTGGAAAGTCCGAACGAGGGTAGTTCGATAGATCACCAGGTCACTATCTATCTGCATGCTCAGAACATCACAATGTTCCCTACCAATGAAACATGGTACTTCGCATCGCAGATACTAGTCTCTAGCTCGGGCGGCCTTATCCTAATTTTGACGGCCCAATCGACTAGGAACATGTTCAGAATACACAGTGACTATTAGATGTGTTTCATGATAGCCGTCATACCACTCACATCTAACATACACTATGGTGCATTCTAGGTCTTTATCCAACACAATTTTTAACATTATATAAACATAATGAAGATAAAGAATGCCATAAACAAATGCGAATATCATATATAAAGACTGTCATATACAAGAGTTTATAAACCCACACGCCACAAGTTGGCTAGGTGGGCATCTACTCTAACAATCTCCCACTTGCCCTAAAGTCAACTACTCATCAGACGCAGTCCCATTGTTTCACGATGTTTTTCAAACAACGGTCCTGGCAAGGGCTTCGTAAGTGGATCAGCAATGTTGTCCGCAGAGGCGACTCTCTCAACTGCTATGTCACCTCTAGCCACAATATCCCGGATTATGTGGTATTTCCTCAGTATATGTTTGCATCTTTGGTGAGACCTAGGCTCCTTTGCTTGCGCAACGGCACCCGTGTTGTCGCAATACACCGGGACTGGACCAACTCCATCACGAATGACGCCCAACTCTTGGACGAAATTCCTTATCCAAACCGCCTCCTTAGCAGCAGCTGATGCTGCGATGTACTCAGCCTCAGTGGTTGAATCCGCGATGGTGTCTTGCTTGGAACTCTTCCAAGAGACAGCACCACCATTGAGCATGAATACAAATCCAGAGGTTGACTTCGAATCATCCACGTCACAGTGATGCTAGAATCAGTGTAGCCTTCCCGTTTCTGTTCACCACCCCCATAGACCATGAACATATTCTTAGTCATTCACAAGTACTTAAGAATATCCTTCACAGCCTTCCAATGCAATTGGCCGGGGTTGGCTTGGTAGCGGCTCGTGACACTCAGAGCATATGCGACATCCGGTCTAGTCGAGATCATGCCATACATAATACTACCTATTGCCGAGGCATATGGCACACATGTCATACTCTCTATCTCCTCATCAGTCTTTGGACACATAGACTTAGATAGAGTGACTCCGTGGCACATAGGTAGGTGTCCTCTCTTGGACTCTTCCATAGAGAACCCCTTAAGTATGGTATAGGTGGCTTGGGTGAGTCCGAGCATCCGTTTAGATCTATCCCAATAGATCTGTATTCCAAGAATATAGGATGCTTCACCCATGTCCTTCATCGAAAATCTACTAGACAACCAGACTTTATTTGATTGCAGCATTCCTACATCATTCCCAATGAGTAGAATATCATCAACATAAAATACGAGGAATGTCACAGCGCTTTTAACTACCTTCTTATAAACACATGGCTCCTCGGGATTCTTGATGAAACCAAATTCTTTAATTGTTTCATCGAATCTCAGGTTCCAACTTCGCGATGCTTGTTTGAGACCGTAGATCGATCTCTGAAGCTTGCATACCTTATGCTCGCTTCCAACAGATGTGAAACCCTCAGGCTGCGTCATATAGATCTCTTCCTTAATGTTTCCATTAAGGAACGCAGTTTTCACATCCATTTGCCAGGTAATTACCTTACCATCAGGCCCAAGTTTCCTCTTGTATACCCATTTGCACCCAATAGGAACAATTCCTTCGGGAGGATTAACAAGAGTCCAAACTTGGTTAGCATGTATTGAGTCAAACTCAGACTGCATTGCTTCAAGCCACAAATTAGAATCAGCATCGGAAATTGCCTCCTTGAAAGTTCTTGGATCAGATCCAACAACTTGATCACCTTGATCATCTTGAAGGAGAAAACCATATCTCTCAGGAGCTCTAGGGACCCTTTCGGATCTCCTAGGTGCGACCATTTCTGGTACTGGCTCTGTAGGTGCAGGAGATTCACTTGGTACTTCAGTTGGTTCTCGAACCTCTTCGAGTTCTACTATCTTGCCTTTTCTATCAAGTAGAAATTCCCTTTCCATAAAGGTAGCATTCCTAGAAACAAACACTTTTGTTTCGCTGGGATAGTAGAAGTAGTATCCAATGGAATTCTTTGGATACCCGACGAAGTAACATAAGATGGATCTCGTATCCAGCTTATCTCCCACTGTCTGCTTCACGTAAGCAGGACATCCCCAAATCCTAATGTATGAGTATTAGGGTGGTCTGCCCATCCATATCTCATATGGAGTTTTATCCACTGCCTTAGTGTGGACATTGTTCAACAACATTACCGCCGTTTCGAGCGCATAGCCCCAAAACGAGGTAGGAAGTTCAGTGAAGCTCATCATAGATCGAACCATGTCCAACAAGGTCCGATTACGACGCTCCACTACACCATTGAGCTGTGGTGTGGCCGGAGGGGTCCACTGTGCGAGAATCCCATTCTCTTTCAGATAGTATTTAAATTCAGCACTCAAGTATTCACCACCTCGATCGGATCGAAGTGCTTTAATACTTTTTCCTAATTGATTTTCTACTTCAGCCTTAAATTCTTTGAACCTTTCAAAGGATTCAGACTTATGCTTCATTAAGTACAAGTACCCATACCTAGAGTAATCGTCGGTAAAGGTGATGAAGTATGTGTGACCGTACTTAGTACCAATACTAAATGGGCCGCACACATCAGTATGGATCAAATCCAATAGGCCTTGAGCACGCTCACCCTTGCCCTTGAAGGGTTGCTTAGTCCTCTTTTCCTTAAGACAAGACTCACAAGTCGGTAGGGAGTTAATGTCTGACAGATCAAACATGTCACTCCTAACTAACTTGTTCATCCTACTTAGAGAAACATGACCTAGCCTAGCGTGCCAAAGTTGTGCTGGGTTTAAGCTATCGTGTTTCCTTTTAATCGTTGTTGTATGTGTTTCGACATCACAAGTTGGAACGTCTTTTTATTTTAAGGTGTATAAATCGTTTTCGCGTTCCCCAATACCAATCAAACATTCATTATTGTAAATATTGCAAATCGAATTAGCAAACATACAAGAATATCCATCACTATCAAGCATAGAAAAGAAATAATGTTCTTTATTAATTCGGGAACAAACAAAACGTTTCTCAATAACAACTTAAAATCAGAAGACAGAAATACAGAAACATCTCCTATAGCTACTGCAGCAACTCTTGCTCCATTGCCAAGCCTCAAGTGGGTCTCACCCTCTCTAAGATGTCGACTTCTTGTCATCACCTGCAAATCATTGCAGATATGAGATCCATATCCGATATCAAGTACCCAAGAAGTCGAATTAAGAGACATATTTATTTTGATATAGAACATACCTTTCACAGTTCGCAACTGCTCGAGGTACTCCTTGCAGTTCCTCCTCCAATGCCCAGGCTTGTGGCAGTGGTGGCAAACATCCTCAGTCTTGTTTGGCTTGGAAGCCTTTGCCTTTGGCTTCTTGGTGGGATTTTCCTCCTTCGCAGGGGAAGAACGCTTCTTTCCCTTGCGTCTGGGCCCCTTCTTCGCAGAGGAAGAAGAGCCCATAAGGACGGGCTTGTCCTTCTTTATGGTTCCTTCGAACACTACAAGCATGTTAACCATCTCTTCAAGGGTGGCTGCCAGCTTGTTCATGTTGAAGTTGACCACAAAGGGGTCGAATGCAGCAGGCAGTGAGAGGAGAAGCACATCCACAGACAGCTCATGTGGAAGTGTGATATCAAGGCCCGACAGCTTTTCAACGAGCCCAATCATACAAACCCCATGCTCGCGGACCGAAGTCCCATCGCGCATGCGGCTCGTCATAAGCTCCTTGACAGCCGTGAACCTCTCATGTCGAGAGTTCTCCCCATACAGTTCTTTGAGATGAAAAAGTATGTCAGCAGCATACTTTGTCTTCTCAAAGCGCCGTTGCAATAGGTAGTATTATGTATGGCATGATCTCAAATAGACCGGATGTCGCATATGCTCTGAGTGTCACGAGCCGCTACCAGGCCAACCCCGAACAATGTTAGAGTAGATGCCCAACTAGCCAACTTGTGGCATGTGGGTTTATAGACTCTTGTATGAAACAATCTTTATATATGATATTCGCATTTATTTATATGGCATTCTTTACTTTCATTGTATTGTATGATGATTAACAATTGCGTTGAGTAAAGACCTAGAATGCACTAAAGTGTATATTAGATGTGATAGTGGGTATGACGGGTATCATGAAACACATCTAATAGTCACTGTGTATTCTGAACATGTTCCTAGTCGATTGAGCCGTCAAAATTAGGATAAGGCCGCCCGAGCTAGAGACTAGTATCTGCGATGCGAAGTACCATGTTTCATTGGTAGGGAACATTGTGATGTTCTGAGCTTGCAGATAGATAGTGACCTGGTGATCTATCGAACTACCCTCGTTCGGACTTTTCAAGTGGTTACCATTTGTCGAGTGGATAAGTCCGAGGTCTTGGTTGTACTGATTAGTCCTCACGACTCGAAACGTCATTGAGACTCTACATGATAGGCGTCTCACTTTGACTCGTTTGCCGACTCACTTGGGGTCATTAGGTGGCGGGATTTGGTGAGACCCCCTAAGTGCAGTGTAGGAATGCATCTTTGTCGAGGATTCACCGCTCGCAGACAACCGTGGATATCCTATGCTATCTGAGGGGATAATAGTGTATAAATCTCTGGAAAGAGTACTGGATGTGTTTTAGGTAAATGAGTTTACCTAGTAACACTCGCGATGTCACTATTTGATCTCCAAGATGTACGCATAGCTATCGGATCTATAGCGACTCTCGATTTACCAATGGTCGTTGATCTGATCGGGATATATGGATTGAAAGGACCGTACTGTACGCTAACCACGACCAACTGGTTCTTGCAGGCACTATCAGTGATACCTAGGGGATCATGGGGCGATGTTGCTAGACGTTCTTACCATGATCCGATGGGCAAGTCCGGAATTGTGATTCCGGAGCCGCAATGGTTGTGGACCCACGGCTAGCTGTATCCCTGAACCATTGAGGGTCACACAAGTACTGGATTCGAGATTCCCGCACGGATACTCAGCTCAATGTGTTGAGCATGAGAAGAGGATTTTGGGGAGTGCGACTTCCTAAAAGTCAACAGGGGTCAAATCGTGATTTCCGCTGTTGAGGGGCAAAACGGTCATTTTGCACCGGGGTTCTGAAAAATGGTTTTTCAGATCATAGTATTCAGTTTTGAAAACTGAGTCGATCGGCGATCGGAGTTACGATGAAGTCACGGTGATGGGGATGAACTGAATGTTCATCCGTTGGACCCGAGCCCGTTGAGCCGGTCCAAGTCCATCACTAAGTTTATTTAATATAGACTTAGGCTTCATAACAAAACACACTTAACTCAAAACACAATACTCTCTTAACCCTAAACCTAGTGTGCGCCGCCCTCTCCTCTCACTCAAAGCCGCCGCCGCCGCCGCCTCCTTCGCCGGAAATTGTTCCGGCCAATCTTTCGAGGAGAATCCGTCCGTGCCGATCTCGTCAGGCCTTCTAGTGCAGGCTGACAAAGGAGTCTCGTATCCGGTCGTGGACCTGATTGACGTTATCTACCGCCGCCTACCATGAAGTGCCGGTTTCCTTGCGATACTGGTCGGAGCCAGGCACGAGTTGCCAGAAAGGTAACCCCGAGAAACACCCTATGAATGTCATAGATCGATTTGTTTAATGAATTGTATTGATCATCTCCCGGCCAAATTTTGTTCTTCCGCTGCCTCGCCGGGAGGCACGATCCGGATCCGCCGTGGTTCCCCAACAGTGGTATCAGAGCCAAGGTTCGGATCTGATCAATACAAAAGTGCCATATTGTATCTAATCTCTCAAATTTCAGATCGGAAAATCAAAATTCTTTTGGACCACGGCCACGACACCGCCGCATGCGGCAAAGACAACATGCGCGCGCGAGCGCGCACAGCCGCGCGATAGCCTGCGCACTCGTTGCGCACGGCTGCCGATTCATGGCTGCTGCTTCGCGTGCGATTGTCGCACATGGGCCGGCCGATGATCACGCGTTGTTGCGCGCTGCTGGATGCGAAGGAGATGCGCGCTGGTCGCGCATCACGGCCAGTCGTTGGCCGCTTTGCTTCGGGCGGTGGCCGACACAGGCCGATGCTTTTGCGCGGTGATGGCCGGACGTTGCTGCTTGGATGCGCCGCTGTCCATGCGTTGGTCGCCGCACGATGCCGTACGATGGCGCACGATGTTGCACGATTGCACCGCGCTTGTCGCTGCCGCGTGCGTGGCCTTGCGTCGCGCACAATTTTCGTGATGCTGCGGCCGCCGCCCGGCAGTACTCCGGCGATTTCGTGACGGCTGATTTCTTCTAGGGTCATGTTCGGGCCTGTCCCGGACAGCCCGCGAAGTTTTCGGGTCAGTATTCGATATCGGGCCCGTTTTGATCGATTTTGAAATTTTGAGATTTTTGGGCCTAAAATTGTTTTAAGCCCAATATGATATAATTAAAATTAGCAAAATGTGATTTTAATTGTAAAATATGATTTTATAATGAAATTTGATTTTGTTGATTAAAATTTGATTTTATCGACAGAATACGATTTTATTATAAAATGCGATTTTATGATTAAAATATGATTTTGCGATAAATAATTAGATTATTTAATTTATGCATGTTAATTAGATTATCTGCATGATTGGGATGATCGAAAGCCGTGCCCAATTTTTTAGGTGTATGCGATAGGTTTTTGTGATTCGGTTTGTAAATATTTTGATTATCATTTAAAGTGGGCCTGTTTGTGGCCCGTTCCCACCCCTTGATAAATGTATCCCTTGTATGTCATGGTAAATTTAAATGTAAAATTACTAGATTTAGTGGGAGGACATCCGAAGACGGTGGACAATGACGATCAAGAATATTGAAGACCGAAGATCTGTAAAACCGGAAGCATTGTAATAGGATTGCATTGCATATTGCATCACCCCTAGGACTGGACCCAGGTCCGTGACTGGCAACCACGGACCGCATAACTCTCGCGATCGATCATCCCAATGTTTATATATATTGATATATAATTAGTTGAATCCGCATGTTGCATGTTTTTAAATTTGATTTAAAATAAATGCATGAGACCAAATTTTCAAAAATAAAATCCCTCGTTTTAAATACGATTTAAAACTAATATCAAGACAAATGTTTATTCGATAAACTAAAGGGAATAAAATTGTTTAAATTTCCCTACCTTCCATCAACAATGGGTGTACG
>KQ992990.1:61040-80855 GCA_001598015.1 Dorcoceras hygrometricum
GAATGTTCATCCGTTGGACCCGGGCCCGTTGGGCCGGTCCAAGTCCATCACTAAGTCTATTTAATATACACTTAGGCTTCATAACAAAACACACTTAACTCAAAACACAATACTCTCTTAACCCTAAACCTAGTGTGCGCCGCCCTCTCCTCTCACTCAAAGCCGTCGCCGCCGCCGCCGCCTCCTTCGCCGGAAATTGTTCCGGCCAATCTTTCGAGGAGAATCCGTCCGTGTCGATCTCATCAGGCCTTCTAGTGCAAGCTGACGAAGGAGTCTCGTATCCGGTCGTGGACCTGATTGACGTTATCTATCGTCGCCTACCGTGAAGTGCCGGTTTCCTTGTGATACTGGTCGGAGCCAGGCACGAGTTGCCAGAAAGGTAACCCCGAGAAACACCCTATGAATGTCATAGATCAATTTGTTTAATGAATTGTATTGATCGTCTCCCGGCCAAATTTTGTTCTTCCGCTGCCTCGCCTGGAGGCGCGATCCGGATCCACCGTGGTTCCCCAACAACCAATTGCATTGGAAGGCTGTGAAGGATATTCTTAAGTACTTGCGAAGGACTAAGAGTATGTTCATGGTCTATGGGGGTGGTGATCTGAAATTGGAAGGCTACACTGATTCTAGCTTCCAATGTGACGTGGATGATTCGAAGTCAACCTCTGGATTTGTATTCATGCTCAATGGTGGTGCTGTCTCTTGGAAGAGTTCCAAGCAAGACACCATCGCGGATTCAACCACTGAGGCTGAGTACATCGCAGCATCAGCTGCTGCTAAGGAGGCGGTTTGGATAAGGAATTTCGTCCAAGAGTTGGGCGTCATTCCTGATGGAGTTGGTCCAGTCCCGGTTTACTGCGACAACACGAGTGCCGTTGCGCAAGCAAAGGAGCCTAGGTCTCACCAAAGATCCAAACATATACTGAGGAAATACCACATAATCCGGGATATTGTGGCTAGAGGTGACATAGCAGTTGAGAGAGTCGCCTCTGCGGACAACGTTGCTGATCCACTTACGAAGCCCTTGTCAGGACCGTTGTTTGAAAAACATCGCGAAACAATGGGACTGCGTCTAATGAGTAGTTGGCTATAGGGCAAGTGGGAGATTGTTAGAGTAGATGCCCAACTAGCCAACTTGTGGCGTGTGGGTTTATAGACTCTTGTATATGACAATCTTTATTTATGAAATACGCATTTATTTATGGCATTCTTTATTTTCGTTATGTTATATAATGTTAACACTTGTGTTGGATAAGACCTAGAATGCACCATAGTGTATGTTAGATGTTATAGTGGATATGATGGCTATCATGAAACACATCTAGTAGTCACAGTATATTCTGAATTCGTTCCTAGTCGATCGGGCCGTCAAAATGAGGATAAGGCCGCCCGAGATTGAGACTAGCATCTGCGATGTGAAGTACCATGTTTCAATGGTAGGGAACATTGTGATGTTCTGAGCATGCAGATGGATAGTGACCTGGTGATCTATCGAACAAACACATCTAGTAGTCACAGTATATTCTGAATTCGTTCCTAGTCGATCGGGCCGTCAAAATGAGGATAAGGCCGCCCGAGATTGAGACTAGCATCTGCGATGTGAAGTACCATGTTTCAATGGTAGGGAACATTGTGATGTTCTGAGCATGCAGATGGATAGTGACCTGGTGATCTATCGAACTACCCTCGTTCGGACTTTTCAAGTGGTTACCATTTGTCGAGTGGATAAATCCGTGGTCTTGGTTGTACTGATTAGTCCTCACTACTCGAAACGTCATTGAAACTCTATATGATAGGCGTCTCACTTTGACCCGTTTACTGACTCACTTTGGGTCATTAGGTGGCGGGATTGGGTGAGGTCCCGATGCAGTAGGAGTCGATGCTTCGTTGTCGAAGATTCACCGCTCGCTCTCATGTGTGGATATCCTATGTTATCTGAGTAGACAATAGTGTGATAAATCTCTGGCAAGAGTACTGGATGTGTTTGGGGCAAATGGGTTTTCCTAGTAATACTCGCGATGTCACTATTTGATCTCCAAGATGTATGCATAGTTATCGGATCTTTAGCGACTCTTGATTTACCAATGGTCGTTGATCTTATATGGATATATGTGTTGAAAGGACTGTACTGTACGCTAACCACGACCAACTGGTTCTTGCAGGCACTATCAGTGATACCTATGGGATCATGGGGCGATGTTGCTAGGCGCTTTACCATGATCCGATGGGCAAGTCCGAAATTGTGATTTCGGAGTCACAATGGTTGTGGGCCCACGGCTAGCTGTATCCCTGAACCATTGAGGGTCACACAAGCACTGGATTCACGATTCTCGCACGAAAATTGAGCTCAATGTGTTGAGCATAGGAGGAGGAATTTAGGGAGTGCGACTTCCTAAAAGTCAACAGGGGTCAAATTGCGATTTCCCAAAGTTGAGGGGCTAAACTGTAATTTTGGTCTAGGTGGTCTGAAAAATTGTTTTCACATCATAATATTCAGTTTTGGAAACTGAGTCGATCGATCCGATCTGATCGTCGATCGGAATTATGATGAAGCCACGGTGGTACGGTTGAAACGAATGTTCACATGGACCTGGGCCCGTCCCAGGCCCATTGGACTTGTGGAAGCCCATCATTGGTCTACTTATGCTAGACCTAGAGCTACACATCACAATACCACAACTTACAAACCCTACTCCAAGCGCCGCCCACCTCCTCCCAACTCCTCTCTCGGCCGCGCCCCTTCTCACGCGCCGCCGTCGTCGGCCACGCGCCGCCGCCTTGCTCCGCCGGACTTGTTCCGGTCACCGCGAAGAGGAGATTCCGTTCGTGTCGAATTCTTCAGTCCTTCTAGTGCAGGCTGACGAAGGATTCGTGCTTCCGGTCATGGACCTGATTGACGATCTATCGCCGCCTACCGTTTGAAGTGCCGGTTTCCTCGTGAAACTGGTCGGAGCCAGGCGCCTAGACGCCAGCAAGGTAACGATTCAAACATCCTATGCATGGATTATAGAATTGTTTTGATGTATTGAACGTTTCTCGGGGCAAAACTTTTAAACTTCCGCTGCGCCCCCGAGAAACGGGATCCGGATCCGCCACTTTCGCCAACATAATTTTGTGCGGAAAGAACCCAATTCTACAGTGAACAGTTAATACGTGTAAACATAAAAGATAAGAGATAAGAATTTTTTTATGGAAGTTCGGAGTTTAATCTCCTA
The DNA here is from genome assembly GCA_001598015.1 of Dorcoceras hygrometricum. Classification (NCBI taxonomy): domain Eukaryota; kingdom Viridiplantae; phylum Streptophyta; class Magnoliopsida; order Lamiales; family Gesneriaceae; genus Dorcoceras; species Dorcoceras hygrometricum. The sequence continues at coordinate 64,256 of KQ992990.1, forward strand.
CGTCTCCCATTCTTCCTCAACAGGAAGGATTTCCACTAGAATTTTTTATTTATACAAATCCTTGTACAAACCCGATCCGACAGTCAGCGGCTACAAGAACTCCTAGCACACTTAGAAATAGACACAGACTCGCTATCTGTTCTACAATACAATGAACTCAGCTCTAAGTTGGTTTGCTTTCTAGAACTCAATGCTCTGGTTACGATTTACAAGGAAATATCGACAATACAGAGTGAGTTTACAAATGTTTTGTGACACAGAATTGATAACAATCTGTGAGTGTGTGTCACTAGCTCTGAGCTGGTTTAGAGTAGAACTCTGTTTTTGCTCTTGTTGTGAAAGCTCGTTGATTCAGCAGTTCGTAAGTTGTGTAAGCATTAGGTGTCTTCAATTGATCTGCTTCTCCAACGATAATAAATGTTACAACTATACACGTCTTATGTATCCAACGTGAGATAACTGCGGCGTCTTAAATGCTTGTATTATTCACGTACACCTTTTTAAATGCATTTCGTCTTTTAGCATACTAGCGTCGTGTTCAGTCCAAAACAAATATCTGTATATCTGAGATTAGCTCAAAATAGTTCCAACGACTATTAATCAATACAGAGAAGTCAAACACTTCACATCAATCTGTCTGAAACCTCAAAGTACTCTGAAATCCATTTTGCTAAGTTATACTAACCCAGCTGGTTTCCCGATCTGGTCTGTGCGTAGAACTTCTCTAATCTGGTTCTAAGCTGATCTGCTCTAATATGCTTCTAGTCTGTTCCAGATAGTAATCGTTGTTCACAACTGCCTTCTTATACAGAAACACAAGCCCTGATTTCATTCACCTCTTCTAAAATAATCTGGCTTGTCCTTCACTAACGCTATCCCTGAACCAGTTCTGTTCTGAGATGTTTTCTCAACTGTTCCAAAACAAAGTTCCCGTTCTGTTTCGATATACTCTGCTCTTGTAAACTAATCTAAACTCAATCTGCTCTTCTTTCAACCAATAACCTGTTTAGATACTTGTTATGTTCTTCCGAGCTTATTTGTCCTAAACCAGCTTGGTTAAATTGCCTGAGCTGGTTTGACCTTAACCAGCTTAGCTAACATCTCTGAGTCTCTGAGCTGGTTTGTCCTTAACCAGCTTAGCTCTTGTACACCAGTTTAGCTCACCTGATTTTCATTATCAATTAAATAAACTCCGTCTTGATCTGGTTGATAAATCATTGAGCTGATTTAATAAAATCTTTTATTGTCTTCAACAAAACTTAATTATCCAACAGATACCACAATTGTACATGAAAGTACAGCTGAAATCGGAGTAAACAAGTTCATGTTGGATTTTCATTAAAGATCACCCTTGTTGCTCGTTCAATACATTAAACATATGAAAGAATTATGTTCCTAACTTCACCTTACAACATTATTGAGTACTTAATTTCACGAAAAAATTCCAAAATTGAGAAAAATAATACATATTTTTGCCCATATGATACCACGATTGAATATGAAAATAAATCTGAAATTGGAGTTTGGAAGACGATCCAATGATGGGAAACTCGACCCAAATTCAACCCAATTATGGAAAATTCGACCAAACTCGACCCAATGATGGACCCCTAGTCACTCGTTCATATACTTGAACATATGAAAGAAGGATGTTCCAAACTTCACATTAAAACATTAGTAGGTACTTAATTTCACCGGAAAAATACAAATTAAAGACAGGAAATACCTAATTTTTCCCATATGATATCACGATTGCATATGAAAATACAGTTGAAATTGGAGTATGAAAAACTGGACCCAATAATGGAAAACTCGACCCAATGATGGACCCCCTTATTTACACATTCATGCACTTGAATATATGAAATATGATGTTCCAACTTCACCTTACAACATTATATAGTATAAAATACCAAAAATTGAGACACATAATACATAAATTTGTCCATATGATACAACAAGCACGTGACTGAAATTCAAGAGGGAACATATAAGTACATGTTGGGGTTTTCAATAAAGATCATCCCTAGTCACTTATTCATTACTTTAAGCATATGAAAGAATAATGTTCTCAACCCCACCTTACAAAATTATAGAGTACTTAATTTCATCGGTAAAATACCAAAATCGAGACAAATAATACTTAATTTTGCACATATAATACCAAATTGCACATGAAAATAAAGGTAAAATTAGAGTGCGTAGCATACAAGTTTATCTTGGAATTTCATTAAAGATCACCTCTGGTCACTAATTCATTACTTTAAAATATGAATGAAGTATGTTCCTAACTTCACCTTACAACATTATTGAGTACTTAAATTCACCAAATTATACAAAACTCGAGACCAATAATACCTCATTTTTCCCATATGATGCCACTATTGTACATGAAAATATAGGTGAAATTGAAGTGCGGAGCATACAAGTTAATTTTGGGATTTTTATTAACGATCACCCTTGGTCACTCATTTATACACATGAATATATGAACTAATGATGTTTCCACTAATTCTAAAGTGAAGTTGGGAACATCATTATTTCATATAACATGTGTATAAATGAGTGACCACGTGTGATCTTAATGAAAATCTCAAAATGAATTATATTTTCTACCCTTCAATCTCAGCCATATTTTTATGTGCAATCGTGGCATCATATGGACAAAATAAGGTATTATTTATCTTGATATAAATATTTTCAGTGAATTTAAGTACTCAACCATGTTGTAAGATAATTGGGAACATCCTTCTTTCATATGTTCAAAGTAATAAATAAGTTACCATGGATGATCTTTAATGAAAACAATGAACTTTGAACTTCTTCCAATAGTATCCGTATTTTATGTGCAATCGTGATATCATATGAGCAAAATGAGGTATTATTTTTCTTGATTTTAGCAATTTTTCAGTGAAAAGTACTCACTAATGTTATAAGGTGAAGTTGAGAATATCCTTCTTTCATATGTCCAAGTGTATGAATGAGTGACCAGTGGGGCCCATCATTGGGTTAAGTTTACATCATTGGGTCGAGTTTTCCATCATTGTATTTATTTTTGGTCGAGTTCCGTCATTCGATCGAGTTTTCCATCATTGGGTTTAGTTTTCTGTATCAAGCTATATTTCATGTCTAATCATGGTATCATATGAGCAAAATTAGGTGTTAAGATAAAATTTATAAGTCTTGGTGATAACAAAAAGAAGAGAAGAATTGATTTAAGAATAACATCTGGAAAGTCAGCTGTTGTAATTAACAGATAAGCATATTCAGATTAAAGTATTCAACTATCGGGTTGATCTTCAGATATTGGATTGAGATTTTCAGATGTGATAGTAGTTCAGACGTTGATCAAAAGCTACGGAATCAGATTCTGGTATTTATTCAGTTATTGGTTTTTTACTTCAGAAGTGAACGATTCAGATTTTGGTTATTTGAATCAGTTTAGATATCGGGAACAGTTATTCAGACTTGATTCAGAATCTACAGTGAGAGATCTGTTGTTAGAGCAAAGTTTATTCAGACGTGATTCAGAGGTTGAGTAACAGATTGTGGTATATTGACTAAGATAGTATAATTCAGTTCCGAGTATTTCAGTTGTGAACAGTATCTACTTAGTTACCTCAGATCTCAGTACTTCAGAAGTGGATGTATTCAGTTTTTGAGTAAAGTTGCTTCGACATCAGATGTGATTAATTCAGATTTTGGGATATATGAGTAACAGAGCTTTAAGATATCGGGACAGTATCAGTTGTTATATCCAGATGTCGCAGGACAATTTTTCAGATGCATTCAGATGTTGCAAATATTCAGATATCTCTATGTATTCACATCTGATAGTTACGAATACACAAGCAGCGATGAGAGCGATTTACTTCAAGAAAGAACTGAATGGAAAACTTTCAAGCATGAACTACGAACCGCTTCAATCGCTATCATACATTCAAATTGGAAAGGATCAATGGTCATGATCTAATCGTACAAATGCCTGGAATTAAGGAGACAATGTCAGAGCTATTTTGGGTAATGGTACACAGTACGTAGAGGGCGTTATATGATGTTTGCCCAAATATGGATATTAGACAATTTAGCCCTGACGAGCGTAATTTACCTTTTGCATACCGTAAAATGTGATACAATGAAGATATGCAAAAGTGTGTATCTCCACTGGCTACTTTTAGTGACCGTTGAGGACAAAGAGTATATATACGTGAGGAATTCAAATGAAGAAGCTCTCCGTCATTTTTAGCTCTCGAACATTCTTTGTCGATCTCGCTATCTCTTGCTCTCTCTCAGTCGCTGGAATAATTCTCAAACACTTAAGCAAATCATTTTGAAGTTCGAGTGTGTCAATCTCGAAGAGAAGTTTCGTTGTTGTTCTTAATCACTTAATCTTTGAGATATCTTCTGGTTTACATTTGTAAACAGTTCTTGTTGATAAAAGAACCAGAAGATTTACAGTACTCAAAAACCATTGTATTTCACTGTTAACATTCAGATGGAGTCTGTAACAAACGTGCTACATGAAGCCGTTTGAGAAAAGAATTAGTTGTTTGTATTCAGCAGCTGCGTCTGCTTGTAGTTGGAGTTGCTAGGAGTTCACTTGGAGCGTTGCTCAGTGACCGGGTGTTTAAAGCATCTGTATTCATCAATTCTTCTAGTGGAACCTTCCTGAAAAGTAAAAAGGGGAGACGTAGGATTTGATATCCGAACTTCCATAAACAAAACTCTTGACCTTGCACTTTTACTTTACTGCATTGTATTTACATTTACACTGTTCACAGATTGAGTGACTTCTTTCCGCACATTATTTGTTAGTCGAGAAATCTGACTTGGGACTGAGATACCTTAAATATGGTAATACAGATTTAAGTTAAGCGAGACGCTTGTAAAAATCGTTTAAAGGTTTCGAAAATTTAAATATACTAAGAGTTCATTCAACCCCCCTCCCCCCTTCTGAACTCTTAAAGTTGTTTTTCGATCCATATTGATCCTATCATTAGGTATTGGTTTTCTTTATTTTAATATGTTTCCGATGAAATTAAGTGTTTAACGTGAAGTTGTGAACATCATTCTTTCATATGTTCAAATGTATTAATGAGTGACCAGGGAAGTCCATCATTGGGTCGAGTTCTCCACACTCCAATTTCAGCTATATTTTCATGTGCAATCGTGGTATCATGTGGGTAAAATTAAGTATTATTTGTCTCAAATTTGATATTTTCCGATGATATTAAGTACTCAATAATGTTCTAAGTTGAAGTTGGGAACATCGTTATTTCATATATCTAAAGTAATGAATGAGTGTTTAGGGGTGATCCTTAATGAAAATCCCAACATGGACTTGTATATTTTGCAGACCAATTCAGCTGTATTTTCATGTACAAACTTGATATCACATGGGCAAAATAGGTATTATTTCTCGATTTTTATATTTTTTCTGTGAATTTAATTACTTAAAATGTTGTAAAGTGAAGTTGTGAACATCCTACTTTCATTTGTTTAAATTAATGAATGAAAGAGCATTGTTGATTTTTAATGAAACTTTCAACATGAAGTTGTATGCTACACATTATAATTCATTTTTATTTTAATGTGCAATTGTTGTATCATAGGAAAATTAGGTACTATTTGTCCAGATTTTGTTATTGTTTCGACCAAATTAAGTATTCAATTATGTGCTAAGGTAAAGTTGGGAACACAATAAACAAGAAAGAATTCACTGCTACAATAACAGCTCAAACAGTGAATATACAAGCTAGATCAGAAATTTCAGTGCCAATATAGTGGCTATTTTAGAAAAATTGCAACTGAATCGCACAAGTTTTCAGATTAAAAATTTTTCAAAGTGACAAATCTAGCCGAAGTTATAAAATTTCTCAAAAGTCATTTCTCAAATGTGGTTACTTGGTACCAAAATACATATTACATTGTATAAAATATTTAGTCAGATATCAGCCACATCTGATTTCTCATTTTTGTTTTCTTTTCCATTTTTCTTTCTGTTTTATTTTTTATATTCCTTTTTCTTGTCTTCATTTTTGTTTTGTTTTTTTTTGGTGCTATTGATGAAGAATTTAAGTTTTGGTGAAGACGAAATATTGCATAAGTAAATCAGCTCAGAGATTAATCGAACAGATAAGGTCGGAGCTTACTGCGTTAACTATTCAGATCAAAACGGATGTAAGCTGAGTAAAGACGACTCAACTCAAGATATTCAGATCAGATCGGAGCTAAACTGAGTAAAGACAACTCAGCTCAAGATATTCAGATCACGCGTTCAGATTGGGTGATCATCACAGCTTAGAGCTTACAAGAGTAGCTTAGAACATATCAAATCGGGAGATCAGCTCAGTCAAACATTTCAGACAGAATCAACATAGTATATATATCAGTTAAGAGTGAACAGCAACAGAATTCGTTCAAATCAGCTGAGAACGCCTAATGGAACAGTACAAAACAAAGTAACGAATCAGATCAGCTTATAGCTGTTCAGCACAGAAAAGTCAGCTTGTTATAAGATTCATAAATCAACGTTGATGAAGATGGATCTATCCATTCAATTTTTCATATTAGAACCAAGCTGAGTAAGGAAAACTCAACTCAAGGTTTCGGATTAGAGCTAAGCTGATAAATGATAAATCAGCTCGGGATATATACAATCACATTTTGAGGTACTTTATACGACAATTAGCTTGATTTGATGTGTTGACCTCTCAAGATTTCTTTATATTCGTTGGGACTACTTTTAGCAAAATCCAGATAGGCCAAACATCTGTTTTCAACTGAGAACGGTGAAATGTGTGCTAAAAGAGGAAAGCATTTAATAAGATATAAGTGAACAGTTCAAGCATTAAAATACTCAGCAGAAAAATTCTTTGAATCTATACGACGTGTCTAAGGGTAACATTTATTATCGTTGGATCCTAAATTGGAGAAGCTAATCAGTTCAGTGATGATGCGAATAGAAAATTCTATGAACCTTAGCGACTTAAACGAAACCAGCTCAGAAAGCGATTTCATATCAATTCTGTATAATTTTTCAGCTCTTGTTGAAACTTATTTTGGCTTTGTACTAAAATTCTTATTCTTGAGAGAGCCTTAAACAAACTGTAAACACAGTCTGCGTGCTGGTGTATTGTGAGACTAGGAATTCAGCTCGGGTGCGGCCTGATTGCGTGGGTTTGTGCAAGTGATTGTATAAATCAAAGTCTTCTCGTGAAAATCCTTCATTGTTAGAAAGAAATGGGAGACATAGAAGCGTTGCTTAGAACTTCCATAAACAAATCTCTGATTCTATCATCTTTTACTTGACGCATCATTTTCTGTTCGCTGTTTGATTGAACTCATTCCGCATAAAATGCCTTTATTGTTCAAGAAAACAGAGTGACCGAGTAAAGGCATTTGGCTGTTAACTCAGCTGATTTGCAAAGAGTTTTCAAAACGCAAACATTGTTAAAAGATTTATTCAACCCCTCCTTCTAAACTCCAAGTTTTCTATTTTCGATCCCAACAAAGGGTATCAGATCAAGGGAACTCAGTCAATCGAACTTTCATAATCATTTCACATATCTTTATAATATGGCACCATCTACATCTTCAAACAAAATTCCTATGTTCTGTGAAGAAGAATATGATGACTGGAAAATTCGAACGCAGACATATTTGGCGGCACTGGACGATGATATGTGGTTTGTCATTACAGATGGACCCATAAAGATCATGAAAGCAAACATAGCAGTTGCAGTCTCTAGAGGTGCTCCACATATGGTGCAGAAGTCACGATATGAATGGACAACAGAGGATAAGAGGAAAGTAACCTCGACAATGTAGCAAAATATATCCTCTTCAAAACACTGGAAGGAATTATGTTCAGTAAGATAAAGACATGTTCTACAGCCAAAGAGATCTGTGAGAAGATCACAGAGCTTTGTGAAGGGAATGAACAAACAAAAGAAAAGACGCTGATGATGGCTATCCAAAAGTTTGACAGGATAAAGATGAAGGGTGGAGAATCAATGACCGAGTTCAATGAGTGTTTCAGCAGAATCATTTGAAATCGATCCCAACCAAAAAAATTATTTTTACAATATTTCGCTAGTCAAATATCTCTGGTAGTTAATGTTGTTCAAGAATATATTGTTTTATTAATAATAAAATAGTATATAAGACACCCTCCCTCTAATATAATTATAAAAAATTTTCTAATGCCAGTTGTAGACATTGTATTCATAATAAATTTTTCCCCAATTTTGTAAATTTTTTTGTCTAATCCAAATCAGACATTACAAATACGTTATTTGTGCGTGACAATCGAAGGAAAATAAGATGGTATCAGGAGATCCATCCATCTTCTACATCATGCGCACAACTTGATGCAAATTGAATAATATTTTCCTCATATTGCCTCTGTATGGCGCCAACGCTATTTTGTGTACAAAGTCCAAAAATTCAACAAACTTTTCTGATAATTAATTTTTTTTTGCATCATACGTACAAATTTGTATTGGCTTGAAAATACTAATCCAAAATCACAACGATTTTAGAAATATCTTACCAACCCATTCAGCCACTGTTGACTATAACCATTCTCGAAAACTTATAGATTAAAAATGGAAGAACTATTTTTCTAGCTCGGCCGCGTTACTCTAAGCGAACCACTAATCTAATACAGATATATTCTAAGATTATCGTAATACAACAAGCAACTCATCCATTTGGTACAACAAAAAGCATCCAAAAGAAGGAGATCAACAACAATAATCACACCTTTTACATTAATTAATAAGAAAATCCCCTTCATTACTTAACTTTATACATCAACAATTGACTACCATCACAAGAGGAGAGGGTGTGGATATCTTCCACTAATATTTTCAAATACCAAACCAAGAAAGTTAAAGTCCCCTTTTCTACATTTCCAAATACCAACCCACACCTAAAAACTATATATTATTATTAATACATCAACACAATTATTAAGAACCAAAACAACAAAAAAAAGGCACCCTCCCCAAGCCCAAACTACTTGCCCTATACTTATTTTCTCAAATTTTTCTTCATTATTCCCCTAGTGCACACTCTTCTTAATAACAACAATAAGATATTAAATATCTAACTTGTACCTTGCAATTTTCTTCCTCCATCAAAACAAGAATGAACATAGAACCACTAGTTTCACCCTCGAGGGTGGTAACTTTCCCGGCCAATCGCCCATTTTTCGGATAGAAGGCTTTTCTGGTATTGCATGATCAAATTTCTACGAGCCATCAGTAGATCTGCACGGAAAGACTCCCGACATAAGCAAGCAAACATTTTGTGATGCGAAGCATATGCTAATGATATAATACCATAATCTGAGACGAATCCTCCCCTGAAATGAGTCTCAGGCTGATGCCGAGGCAGAGATTGAACCAAAGTAGCCTTCATGTTTTCAAAGTTCTCCAAAAGGGGATTAACGTTTCTTTCTTGAAGCAAAGATGTAGGATACACTGAATGAATGTAAACAAGATAGATGAATTAAAAGCAGCCCAAATTTTAGCATTGCACCAATAACTAAGGTTGCCTTTTCAAAATATATTTCATTGTCTTCAAAATTATTTAAATCAAATAAAGTATATGTAGGTGTGTACTACTTATGCTTGTACTCACAAAAAAGATCCGTTAATATAATTTCCTTCTTTAAATTGCGTTATTATCTATATTAGTTTCTTTTTCAGGTAAAAAAACATTTTCATAAATATGAGATTTCTTCACATGTCCAACTTTTGGGTCAGAATGTGATATAAAAGATCAAGCAAAGACTGGCGCTATTCTCGCTTAAAAAGTTAATGGGTTGGGGCCGAAAATACTAATAGCACAAAAAAGGAACAAGAACATAATTAATTTCAATCCTTAAAAATCATTCCTTCAAAAGCCATCCAAAAAAGGGCATCAAGACACTATTTTGAAAATAAAACCAATATAATTTATATAACTTAAGGACAAAAACATGTGAGATCTTTCAAATGTAATCTCACAGCCACAAAGAATAGTTTGACTATATTTTTTTGGCTCCAAACCAAATATTTAAAAACATATAAGTGGGTCCATGGTTTGGTCAGCTGTAGGGTCAACCATTAAAGGTACCATGAATACAAAATCTATTGTCTACTTCAATGACACTTTCTCGTAATCAGACGAAAACCAAAAGTAGAAATCAAATTAGTAATGCAAGTTTTTAGCCTCATAATATTTGAATTCAAAAACTAAATGTGACATTAAAATTGTATTTTTCCAAGAAAAAAGGAAACAATTAATTTTTTTTCTAAAAAATAACTTTATTTTCAAGAAATTGGAGAAAATGAAAAGTCACGGAGCTGTAAACTACCTGGCTTCCTGTGAGATTCTGTGGAAAAAGCGTTACAGCTATTCTCCTTCGAACTCCCATATACCCGCGGCAAGAAAACACCGGTCCCGGTGCACTCCCTTTTCGCCGCCGCAACTCCGCCGCCGATCAAGAATACCCGGTTACCAGACCCGATAGTTTGAGCCGAGTTTTGCTTGACTGGCCATGCAGCTTGGTCCAGTACTCGCCCAACCGCCTTCCCGCTCCGGTAATCGTGCACCTGCTTCTGCGGGCCGTACCACATTCCACCACCCGGATTCTCTTGCTTCACCGTAAGCGGCGGCGGAGCCTGTGAATGTACAAATTGATGTAATAGACCGAAAAAATTATACTTTCATGAAGAAAACTGGTTTTTACTTTTACCCGTGTGTGCTGGAAAACTGTAGGGCTCAGGTTCCTCGTCGATGAGTAGATTTGATCCGGGCCTCGCGGCGGACCGACGAGGCCTAAATCCCTCTCTGGCCTGAGCCCGTCACCGGAAGTCAGCTTCAGCTTTGCGACTTGACCTGCGGCCTTGCAAATGATATCAACAACGGCGTGGTTTCCACCTTCGACCGGAGCCGAAGGGGGCGGCGCGCTTTTCGGGCTTCCGATGCCAGACCAGTTCGCCAGTGTTGATTGAGGAGAAGTAGACATCACCCAGGAGGCAGCCTTCTGTAAGAAAGAAAAACCCACAAACCACAACCATAAATCAGGAAAAACACAGAAATTTGCACACATCGAGGGAAATCAAACCAGAAACACCGATTACCTCAACATGCTCGCGATTCCCAGAATGTAAATCGTAGGGAAACTCAGTAGGGAAGCAGAAATCGGAGCCCGTTTCAGGTTTTTCCAGCATTTCTTGGTCCTTGAGAACATCAACATCATCATCTGCGAAGAACTCGGCGGGCAACCAGAAGCCAGCTCCTTCGAGAGCAACATCCGCCATTGGAGAGAAGACTGAGAAGAGAGTGTGGTTTGCTTATTCAGGAAGATATATTTACGAGGCGGAGAGGGGTGGGGCCCAAAGGGAGAGTGTGCTGAGGACAGGGGGATTGCTTGTATTAAGGTTTCATGGCCATTTGTAGACAGACAAAACCAATTCAAAAGTCCAATGGAATTTGGTTGGATTTTGCTTTTGCTTTGGCGTTTTGGGTTCTTTCGAATTTAATTTCAAAACGGCAAAATATTATTATTTTTTAATTATTTGGGCACAACTTTTTAAATTTGAGTTCAAAGTTATAGCAAACGTTATGAAAGTTTTGGGAGGCGTAAATAATGAACAAGCTTGGTAAGTGTGTAAGAAATTTATTTTGACCGTAAAACATTGTTTAAATACATAAAACATGGCACCAACTAAATGTACCTAAGGATATTAATATTCAAGAGATAGTATTTATCCTTCTCATATATTTAAATAATTATAATTAGAAAAATATTTATTTTCGGAGGTCGCGTATGAGTTGACATAAAATACATATTATAGTCAAAATAGCACAAAAAAGTTGGGATTGCACAAAACCGGACTTCTGGACCAAAGTTACTTTTCGAGTGCCGAAAATCTATAAAACGCAAAACACACACAAAACATGTGAGGAATCAGATTTTAGATTAGTAATTAATCGAGTTTAATTGGGATTAATCGCGTGGATTTTGAGGTTTTTCGAGAGAAATCTGATTTCCAGTAGATTCAGACGTTAGTCTTCAGTAGTAGCGCTAGTTGGTGAAGTCTGGTCAGTCGTTGATGGCGCGGGAGTAATACGCTGTCGTTTTGTGAAGACCGGACGTAGCGCTAATGCAAGAAACCAGTCGTAGCGTATTTCATAAGTCAACGTGAGTCAGCGGTACTGTAGCTCACAGCTGGTGGAAATTGGAAATCAATAGTTGCATTTGAAGAGGTTGCTGCTGGCAGTAGCTGCTTTGGGTGCGAGATTTAACGAGAAAGCGACACGTGTTGGTCAACCTCTTGGTGTTGACTGCTGGATTGTAGCGTTTTCAGCTGTTGCGTTGTGAGGAATTGTCCCAGCTGAATGACCAGCTGCTGGTTTGAGGAACCAGTCGTGGGAGCAACGCGACGTCGTTTTCATAAATTGAAACGCAGCGTTTTGGGGATTGCGTATGGTACCAGTTGTGAGGAATTTGTTACCAGCTGTTGGTTGCGTCTGCTGTTGGCAGTGATGCTGACGTATTCTTTACGTCGTCGTTTTGATTGTTGAGCGCAACCAGTCGTTGGTTGTTTTGATAGAATTTGGTATCAGCTGGTGGAGCACTGCGACATCGTTTCGATTAGTTGATGCGGCGTCGTTTTGGTGCGTGAAGAGAAATGCAAAGTCTGGTTGCTGCTGCTGGTTTTGTTGAAGGAAACATGAATACCAGTCGTAAGATATCTACTGTTCATGACGTCTTGTTATTTTAAGAACAGCAACTGTTGGAATTGAGAGATATATAGATAAGTGTTGATCGACACTTAGAATTATTCTGAACCCGATATTTCTTATCTCCATATCCAAACCCTCGTTTTAGCTACTCCGTGACTTTTCTCCGTCGATTGCCGTCGCTTCCCGCCGTTGTTTTGAATGAACTTGGTGGCGCTGGATTCCTTGTGAGTTTCTCTTCCGATTGTTACCCAGTTGAGGCTGTAGAACGATCTTGGAGAGGATCGCGAAGTTGCTGGTTTCTTCGTACAGTGGAATTTGATAGTTCTTCTGCTGGTTTCAGCTTCTGGGTAAGAAATTCCTACGGTTCTAAGCTTAGTATGGACTGTTAGTACTTTGTTTAGTGGTAGAACCGGATTCGAGTTCTTGGCCGTAGGAAATTATGTATTGAAGTTCAGATTTGAGTTAGATATGAACTAAGAATGAGATGCCTTGTACAGATTTCAGCTTCCAGGAACTTCGTTGTGGTTGGACGTGACCAGCGAAGGGTAGACTTATGCAAGAAGAAACTGCCGTTCCTTGGTAAAAATCTTTTGAGGTAGAATCAGCTGTTGAAGGTATGAATTGAGCAGATTTAGCAGCTTTGAGCGTGAACATGGCTGTGATTGATGTTGTGATATCTGCTGATATGCTTCTGTGAATTACGTGATACAGTTTGTGAATTGATTGAGTTTTACATTCTGTTTTCACGTATTGAATTGTATGCATTGTGCATTGAATATTGAATTGACATACATGCATACATCTCGAGCCTGATTGACAGATTGATTGATGACCTGATTGAAAGCCACGTTGTGACTGGCCGACTGATGATTTGTGCCTGAAAAGTCCAACGCTATCATCGGAGTGGTGACTACCGGATTCGAGTGTCTACCACCGAGATGTGATGGGCTGACGGGCTCTGAAGATCATGGACCGATGATTTCCTCGGTTGATACACCGTGCGGGTATAGAGGCTGACTAAGATGATTTTCCAGTTGATACACTGGTCTAGCTATCCGATCCTTGATAGCCCTCATGCATTTCATAGCATCGATTATGGCATGTTGCATGATTAGCTGTTTTCATAGCTCTTCGTACTGAGGCTTGACCTCGTATTTCTTTTCCTGCTTTTGTGTTGTTTGGGTCTGTGTTACCCATTTGCAGGATCTTCAGATAACCAAGCTGGACAGAGTGGAGCGACAGCTGGTCGATACCCGTTTCCTTGAGTCCCAGTCTACTTATATTATGTATTGAACAGAGGGATGCCCCGTGTTTTTATGTATTGGGGATCTGTATTTGAATTGAGATTTGTCACTACCTGTTTTATATGAGTTTGAGTCAACTCGTATTTTGAGTATTGATATTTTGAATGCATGTTTTGAGTTCAGGCCCATATTATTTCGAAATTTTTTTTAAGCCATGTTTTACGCTTCCGTGATTATGTGCTTAATTGTGCTGTAATCTTATGTGATTAGCACGGGGCCTGACATTTTTGGTATCAGAGCTTAAACTGGGATAAGCTCGATTTCCTTTGATCACACTCCACTCTAGGCATTTGATTTTGATTGAATCTGTGATTTATGTGATCTTTTATCTGTCGGTGTGATATATCTGCTGTGAGATCTTACCTCTAGATTTGTTTAGATGCCGCCGAGAAGAGGAAGAGGTAGGACGACTAGACGTAATGCGGAGGAGTCTAGGACATGTAGTGATGATGATGTTCATCAGGTTGAGAATGTTACTAGACAGATAGGCGATATGTAGTTGGTCCTTGCTAGGTTTCAGCGGACGAACCCTCCGATGTTTTCTGCAGCAGAGGGTGGTGCGATGGCTGAGGATTGGTTAGCTCAGATGGAGGAGTTCTTTCGATACTCTGGAGTACGCTCCCGAGAACAGACTGAAGCTGGCGGTGTTAGAGTAGATGCCCAACTAGCCAACTTGTGGCGTGTGGGTTTTATAGACTCTTGTATGAAATGATCTTTATATATGATATTCGCATTTATTATGACTATTCTTTATTTTCATTATGATTATAATGTTAACAATTGTGTTGGATAAAGACCTAGAATGCACCATAGTGTATGTTAGATGTGATAGTGGGTATGACGGTCTATCATGAAACACATCTAATAGTCACTGTGTATTCTGAACTTGTTCCTAGTCGATTGGGCCGTCAAAATGAGGATAAGGTCGCCGAACTTGAGACTAGCATCGTGCGATGTGCGAGGTCTTGGTTGTACTGATTAGTCCTCACTACTCGAAACGTCATTGAGGCTCTACATGATAGGCGTCTCACTTTGACCCGTTTTCCGACTCACTTGGGGTCATTGGGCGACGGGATTGGGTGAGGTCCCGATGCATGTAGGAGTCGATGCTTCGTTGTCGAGGATTCACCGCTCGCTTACATGCATGGATATCATATACTATCTGAGGAGATAATAGTGTATAAATCTCTGGCCAGATTACTAGAAGTGTTTTAGGTAAATGGGTTTACCTAGTAACACTCTCGATGTCACTATTCGATCTCTAAGATGTATGCATAGCTATCGGATCTCTAGCGACTCTCGATTTACCAATGGTCGTTGATCTGATCGGGATATATGTGTTGAAAGTACGCTAACCACGACCAACTGGTTCTTGCAGGCACTATCAGTGATACCTAGAGATCATGGCGCGATGTTTCTAGGCGCTTTACCATGATCTGTTGGGCAAGTCCGAAATTGTGATTTCGGAGCCGCAATGGTTGTGGGCCCACGGCTAGCTGTATCCCTGAACCATTGAGGGTCACACAAGTACTGGATTCATGATTCCCGCACGAAAACTGAGCTCAATGTGTTGAGCATAAGAAGAGGATTTTGGGGAGTGCGACTTCCTAAAAGTCAACAGGGGTCAAATTGCGATTTCCCACTGTTGAGGGGCAAAACGGTCATTTTGGACTAGGTATCTGAAAAATGGTTTTTCACATCATAATACTCATTTTTGAAACTGAGTCGATCGGTCCGATCTGATCGGAGATCGAAGTTATAATGAAGTCGTAGTGATGGATATCGTCATTTGGACCCGAGCCCGTTGGGCTGGTCCAAGTCCATTGCTAGTCTACTTATAATAGACTTAGGGCTTCATTACAACACACACAACTCATAACCTATTCTCCATCTATCACACACGGCCGCCCCACTCCACCTCTCCTCCCTCTCGGTCGCGCCACTTCTCACGCGCCGCCGCCGTCGGCCACGCGCCGCCGCTACCTCGCCGGACTTGTTCCGACCATCGTGAAGAGGTGTTTCCGATCGTGCCAAAATCCATCAGCTTTCTAGTGCAGGCTGATTGGAGGAAGATTGAATCCGGTCGTGGACCTGATTGGAGGATCTACCGCCGCCTGCCGTGAAGAGCCAGTTTTCTTGTAAATCTGATTGGAGCCAGGCGCCTAGACGCCAGCAAGGTAGCAATCTATGAACACCGTATGTATGTTTGTAGACTTATATTAATGTATTGAACACTTTCCGGGCAAATTTTTGTTTTTCCGCTGCGCCCCGGGAAGTGGGATCCGGATCCGCCACCGTATTCCAACAGTGGTATCAGAGCACAGGCTCGAATCCTTCAATACATTGTTGCCTGAATTGCATGGATCTCAAACTTTTGAAATCGAAAAAAAAAAATTTTGATGGCCGCCAGCCGCCGGCCGCCGCCGTGGGCGGCCGCAACCCACCGCCGCTGCGCGCATTTGCGCGCGCATGATATGCGCGCCTGCCGCGCATAGCGGCCGATCGCTGGCCACTGCCTAGCCCAAACTTGTTGCGCTGCTGGTTGCGCGATC
>KQ992990.1:87055-97109 GCA_001598015.1 Dorcoceras hygrometricum
CGAGGTCTTGGTTGTACTGATTAGTCCTCACTACTCAAAACGTCATTGAAACTCTACATGATAGGCGTCTCACTTTGACCCGTTTACCGACTCAGTTGGGGTCATTAGGTGGCGGGATTGGGTGAGGTCCCGATGCGTGTAGGAGTCGATGCTTCGTTGTCGAGGATTCATCGCTCGCTCTCATGCGTGGATATCCTATGCTATCTGAGGGGATAATAGTGTATAAATCTCTGGCCAGAGTACTGGATGTGTTTTAGGTAAATGGGTTTGCCTAGTAACACTCACGATGTCACTATTTGATCTCCAAGATGTATGCATAGTTATCGGATCTCTAGCGACTCTCGATTTACAAATGGTCGTTGATCTGATCGGGATATATGTGTTGAAAGGACCGTACTGTACGCTAACCACGACCAACTGGTTCTTGCAGGCACTATCAGTGATACCTAGGGGATCATGGCACGATGTTGTTAGGCGCTTTACCATGATTCGATGGGCCAGTCCGAAAATATAGTTTCGGAGTCACACATGTTGTGGACCCACGGCTAGCTGTATCCATGAACCATTGAGGGTCACACAAGTACTGGTTTCTCGATTACCGCACAAAAATTAAACTCAATTTGTTGAGCATAGGAGGAGGAAGGATGGAAGTGCGACTTCCTAAAGGTCAACAGGGGTCAAAATGATATTTTCCTAAAGTTTGGGCTAGTTTGACTATCCTTGAAACTTGGAGGGGCTAAACTGCAATTTTTGACTAGGTGGTCTGAAAAATTGTTTTCGCATCATAATACTCAGTTTTGTAAACTGTGTAGATCGGTCCGATCTGATCGTCGATCGGGATTATGATGGAGCCACGGTGATGCAGTTGAACCGAATGTTCATACGGGACTGGGCCTGACCCAGGCCCATTGGGCCGGTTCAAGCCCATCACAAGTCTATATATATGTGTGTCCTAGGGTTTGTGTGTGATATACACAACAACTCTCACAAAACCCTAGACTATAGCCGCCCCCCCCCCCTCTCCTCTTCCTCCCTCTCGGCCGCCGCCCCTCACGCGCCGCCCGTCGTGCGCCGTCGCCGTCGTGTGCCGCCGCTTGTCGTGGTTGGACTTGTTCCGACCACCTCGACGAGGAGATTCCGTCCGTGAAAGATTCGTCACGTTTTCTAGTGCAGACTGACGAAGGGATCGTGATTTCAGTCGTGGACCGGATTCGGAGAACGACAACCGCCAACCGTTGAAGTGCCAATTTCCTCGTGAAATTGGTCGGAGCCAGGCGCCTAGACGCCAGCAAGGTACCAAATCAAACATCCTATGTATGTTTATTTGTTATATTGTTATGTATTGACCGTTCCCGATGCAAAATTTTGAAATCTTCCGCTGCGCCCCGGGAGCGGGATCCGGATCCGCCGCTGCGCCAACAGTGGTATCAGAGCTTTGGCTCGGGCGGGCGGCGGTGCGCCGCCGTGCGACTTTTTCGGGTGGATTTTCGACGGCTGTTTTTTTGATCTCTAGGATTGTTTCGGGCCTGTCCCGGACGGCCCGGGGGGCTTAAGCCAATATTTGATATTGGTTCCGTTTGGTTGGACCAAAATTAATTTTTGATGTTTTTGAGATTTTGGACCTAAAATTGTTTTAAGCCCAATTTGATGCAATTAAAAATGACAAAATATGATTTTATTTATAAAATATGATTTTATATTTAAAATATGATTTTGTTGGAAAATATCAAATTTGATTTGATTATTTTATTTCTGTAAATTATTTGAATTGAGTATGTTTGGGATGATCGAGAGTCGTGCCCAATGTGTTAGGTTTATGCTAGGTTTTACAAATTTTGGTTGTAATATTGTTGATATCAATTTCAAAGTGGATCTGGTTTATGGCCCGTTCCCACCCCTTTAAAATTGTATCCCTACTTGTCATGGTTATTTAAATGTAAATATTAGACTTAGTGGGAGGACTTTTTGAAGATGGTGGAGATGATGATCAAAGATATTGAAGACCGAAGATTTGTAAAACTGGAAGCTAATGTAATAGGACTGCATTTGCATACTGCATTCACCTAGGACTGGACCTAGATCCGTGCTTGGCAACCACGGATCGCATAGCTCTCGCTTATCGATCATCCCAATTGTATATGCAATATATATATATGTTGAATCCGCTTTGTTAAATTTGATTTAAAATTATTGAGACCAAATTTCAAAATTAAAATCCCTCATTTTAAATTTGATTTAAAATTTATTTCAAGATTAAAAGTTTATTCGATAAACTAAGGGAATGATGGATCTGGATAACAGATCCAGATCCGAGTTTTGAATTACACAAAACCTGTTATTGTGTTTCTAACGTTTCTACTAAGTGTGCAGATGTTAGCTGGAAATACAACAAGAGAAGTTGAATCAGATACTGTAGCAGAACAAGAGCTGAAAACTGTAAAACGCGATTTCGGAGGCCTAAACGAAGGAATTTGGCCGAAAAGCAGCTTAGGTCATCAAAATTTGTTTGATGAGTTGTGATCGTTGGATCGTTCCGGAGGGAGTAGCACTGGTCTCATGCGAAAATATGCAAGTTGGTTCAGATGGACCAGCTGGCGAGATAAGTTGAATCAGCTGGAATGAAATGAACCAGCTGGAACGATAAGAACCAGCTGGAGCGCTAAGGGGATGATGAACCAGCTGCAAGCACTTAGGTGTACATGGATCAGCTGTTGATGGAAGCCAAAGTGGAGTCTGATCAGACGTTGTTTAGATAAGTCTGATCAGACGTTGATATCTGGACCAGCTGGTGCACAAAGATGTAATTCAGATGATGTCCAGATGTTGAAGAAAATGAATGAGCCGTAGCGCTAAGAAGAAGATGCAATCAGCTATTGCAAGCAGTCATCAGTTGCAAACAATCAGTCGAAGACAAAACACTCAGCTGTTGGCAGTAGTGTTGTAATGCGAAGAAGACAACAGATGATGATCAGATGTCGAAGAAGAAAAATTCAGACGATGGCTACAGTAATTCAGCAGCAAGCTACAGTGAATCAGTCGCAAGCTACAGTAAATCAGTCGCAAGCTACAGTGGATCATGTAATCAGTCGTTGACTAGAATATGATTCAGTAGTTGCTCGAAGACAAAGATGCTTAAATCAGCTGTAGTGCAAAGAAGAGTTTGAAGCAGACGTTGCGCTAAAGAAAAAACAGACGTAGCGAAAAGAACAGATCAATCAGCCGTTGCAAGCATTCAGTTGTTGATCAGTAGTTGAACACAAAGAAGCGAAGCAGTTGACTAATCAGTAGTCAACTGCTGAGCTTAATCAGCTGATGGAATAATCAGCTGTTGGTATAGATCAGCTGCTGGAACATTTAAGAAATGTTGAAAACGACAAAAAGCCTGCAAAAGAAAGGACACAAGGACAACTCACTGTCGGTACTTCAAGGAACATCTTTCAACGGGAAGAACTTGTGTCCTGTCCAACGGGAAGAAATTTGAATAGCAATATAAGTACAAGAAGCACTGTTGAAGAGAAGTGATTTTGATGGATTGATTAACGCACAGTGCACAATTTCTAGAGGGAAGAAAAACATAGAGATGAAGCAGTCGACCACCATTAGAGAGGAGCGCATAACGAGCGTCGACTGCTGAGTCTCTATCAGCTTTTATAGAAGCATTTTCCCAGTGTGTGAGATTTATTATTTCGAGAGTTGAGCGTTCACTGTAAAATCTCACACACAGATTCACTCGCACATTTCGTGAGTTGAGCTATTTAGAATAGCGAGTGAATCACAAAAACTATCATTGTAGTCTTTGAACAGAGACGTTAAACAAGTTCTTATTTAGTTAGACACACAGTTGCGGCTGGTGTGCATTTGTTAAGGCTAGGAGTTCACCTTGAGCGAGGCTCGGTGACTGGGTGTTTGCAGAAGGCCTGTAACCATCAAATCTTCTAGTGGATCCTTCCCGGAGCGAAAGAAGGGGACACGTAGGATATTTATATCCGAACTTCCATAAAAAAACAGCAGTGTATTGTATTCCTATATTTACAGCATTCCGCATACGCACTTTAATTTAGCATCGCATATTAACTGTCACACACACGCACAGTCGAACAGATTTCTGTTTACAGAAATCTGTTTGTATCGTGTTTTAAAATTTAGGATTCAGTTCTGGTGTTTTCCGCATGTTTTTATTACATACCAGATCTGTCTTCGGCGCTCTATTTATGTTCAAGAACCCGAGGTATTGCACCTCCTTTAGAGCAGCGCAAAATTTTTATTTATCAGTAGCAGCGCTTGCTTGCATTAATTTCCTATTATTTTCGGTCCTAACAAGTGGTATCAGAGCAGGTTGTTCTTGAACGAGCATTTATTTTAAAACGCTTGAGCTATCTGTTTTAAAATGCTTTAAAAGTGCTCTGATGGTATGCGGAAATTATTTCAGCTGCTGATGCTTTTTGTTTCTTTGAGCTTATGTTATAAAAGACAGGGAGAGTGATGTTTTTGTCTTTATTAATTTGAGCTATCTGCTTATGCATCAGTTTCAGTTTTTGTTTCGTTCGCCCTTTTCAAAATCATAGCACATTGTTGCATATGGTCTTTTCCCAAAATCTGTTTTGATTTTAAAAATCAAAATTCCTGCTGTCACGATTTTTAGTGTGGCAGTGCAGGGAAAACTTTATTTAAAATAATGGGAAGCCAGATTTCTACCCCTTTTTTATTCCCACAAAAAGGGAGAGAATTGTTGTTTTCATGCATATGTTATTTGAGGTTTTGTGTAAATCAAAAAGGGAGAGATTGATGGATCTGGATAACAGATCCAGATCTGAGTTTTGAATTACACAAAACCTGTTATTGTGTTTCTAACGTTTCTACTAAGTGTGCAGATGTTAGCTGGAAATACAACAAGAGAAGTTGAATCAGATATTGTAGCAGAACAAGAGCTGAAAACAGTAAAACGCGATTTCGGAGGCCTAAACGAAGGAATTTGGCCGAAAAGCAGCTTAGGTCATCAATGAGTTGTGATCGTTGGATCGTTCCGGAGGGAGTAGCACTGGTCTCATGCAAAAATATGCAAGTTGGTTTAGATGGACCAGCTGGAGAGATAAGTTGAATCAGCTGGAATGAAATGAACCAGCTCGAACGATAAGAACCAGCTGGAGCGCTAAGGGGATGATGAACCAGCTGCAAGCGCTTAGGTGTACATGGATCAGCTGTTTATGGAAGTCAAAGTGGAGTCTGATCAGACGCTGTTTAGATAAGTCTGATCAGACGTTGATATCTGGACCAGCTGGTGCACAAAGATGTAATTCAGATGATGTCCAGATGTTGAAGAAAATGAATCAGACGTAGCGCTAAGAAGAAGACGCAGTCAGCTGTTGCAAGAAGTCATCAGTTGCAAACAATCAGTCGAAGACAAAACACTCAGCTGTTGGCAGTAGTGTTGTAATGCGAAGAAGACAACAGCTGATGATCAGATGTCGAAGAAGAACAATTCAGACGATGGCTACAGAGATTCAGCAACAAGCTACAGTGAATCAGTCGCAAGCTACAGTAAATGAGTCGCAAGCTACAGTGGATCATGTAATCAGTCGTTGACAGAATATGATTCAGTAGTTGCTCGAAGACAAAGATGTTTAAATCAGCTGTAGTGCAAAGAAGAGTTTGAAGCAGACATAGCGAAAAGAACAGATCAATCAGCCGTTGCAAGCATTCAGTTGTTGATCAGTAGTTGAACACAAAGAAGCGAAGCAGTTGACTAATCAGTAGTCAACTGCTGAGCTTAATCAGCTAATGGAATAATCAGTTGTTGGTATAGATCAGCATCTGGAACATATAAGCCAAATCGGAAGACGACAGAAAGCCTGCAAAAGAAAAGGACACAAGGACAATACCTGTCGGTACTTTAAGGAACACATTTGAACGGGAAGAAATTTGAACAGAGGCTTTATATACGAGAAGCGCCATTGAAGAGTTGTTGTTGTTGATGCACAGAAAAGATTAAAATGAAAAGGAGACAACAATCAAAAGGGAAGAAAAACAGAGACGAAGTAGTCGACCGCCATTAGAGAGGAGCGTACTACGAGTGTCGACTGCTGATTCTAAATCAGCTTTTGTAGAGCATTTCCCTAGTGTGTGAGAAACAGAAAAAAAGAGAGTTCACATTGTAAAAATCTCACACACAGTTTCACTCGCACATTTCGTGAGTTGAGCTATTTAGAATAGCGAGTGAATAAAAAAAACTATCATTGTAGTCTTTGAACAGAGACGTTAAACAAGTTCTTGTTTAGTTAGACACACAGTTGCGGCTGGTGTGCATTTGTTAAGTCTAGGAGTTCACCTTGAGCGAGGCTCGATGACTGGGTGTTTGCAGAAGGCCTGTAACCATCAAATCTTCTAGTGGATCCTTCCCGGAGCGGAAGAAGGGGACACGTAGGATATTTATATCCGAACTTCCATAAACAAACAATAGTGTATTGTATTCCTTTATTTACAGCATTCCGCATACGCACTTTAATTTAGCATCTCATATTAACTGTCACACACACGCACAGTCGAACAGATTTCTGTTTACAGAAATTTGTTTGTATCGTGTTTTAAAATTTAGGATTCAGTTCTGGTGTTTTCCGCATGTTTTTATTACATACCAGATCTGTCTCCGGCGCTCTGTTTATGTTCAAGAACCCGAGGTATTGCACATCCTTTAGAGCAGCGCAAAATTTTTATTTATCAGTAGTAGCGCTTGCTTGCATTAATTTCCTATTATTTTCGGTCCTAACAGGGAATTTAAATATTGTTTAAAATTTCCTACCTTCCATCAACAATGGGTGTACGTCGTTGCTACACGTATACATGGCCCGGCTCATATTATTGAGGGGGTTATGTATGCCGGAAAGCTGTACATGCCATTGACACTTGCTGGGAGTCGGTTGGAACTCCCTTTAACGTTGTGTAATGCCCAAAATTATTACATCGAAATTTAGTGATTTGAAGTTCCAAATGATTGATTTTTGATGAAGTTGAATTTATGAGCTCGGATTTCTTCTGGAAGTGGTGTGTGATTCAGGAATTTTGCATCGTTGGATTTTGCTAAGTAATCGGGAACCAGACGAAGCAAAGAATTTGATACAATCGTTCAGCAGCAGGTTACTGTAGCAAAGTCAAAAAAAGTCAACAGTACTGTAGCTACCTGCTGGTATTTGTGTCGTTGGGAAAGGATTTCTGCTGCTGGTAGTAGACGCGCAAATACAAGATTCAATAAGGAAGCGCCACGTGTAGGTTACTGTTATGCACGTGGGAACCAGCAGCGAGGGTTCTTTGTGAACCTGCTGGTTTATTCACGTGGGAACCAGCAGCGAGAGTTCCTTACGCACCTGCTGGTTTATGCACCTGCTGATTTGTTCGTGTGTCGACTGTTTGATGACGTAGGTGCGACGTTGTCGTTTTAATAATAAACGCAAATCAGTCGATACAAGTGTGAAACTTGGTTCCAGCAGAGGGAGCAATGCGACATCGTTTTAACTTATGAAATAGGAACCTCGATACGATGTCGTTTTGAATAACTTAGCGAAACCAGTCGTGGGATTATTAGAGCGAACCAGCTGTTGGTTTTCGAAGCAGCAGAGAGAGATTAGGAACCAGTCGATAGTTTGTTGTATGTGCTGATTTACCCAGTTTGAGAATAATGCGACGTCGTTTTAACGTATGACACAGGAACCACGATACGACATCATTTGAATTAGTAGCGAGCCCAGTCGATGAAATATTTTAGTATGACCAGCTGGTGAGTGCTTTCAGTAGAGATCGGGAATCAGCTGATTGGGCTATTACGTCGTCGTCTGGGTTAATTGATACAGCATCGTTTTGATATTGAAATACAACGACTGGTTGTTATGTGTAGCTATGACAGCTGATTGAGAAAGCTGGTTATGTTGCGACTGGTTGGTTGTGAAAGCTGGTTTTGTTGAGACTGAATATTACACCAACGGAATATAGCTACGGCTTCTAGTCGTGAGACTTAGTAGCATCAGTCGCGAGAATTTCTTTATACCACGAAGAACAGTTGATACGTTCTACCTACTGATCGAAGAAGCTGGATTCAAAGCGGTGGGAGTTTATCCTATAACGATTGATAAATACTCAGCATGACACGTGGAATTCTAATTGAACACGTTGGAAATTCTGCAGAAAAACAGAGACCGTTGTCTATAAATAAGATTGAATTCGAAATATTGAGAACATCTTGACTACAGATATCGGACTTTGATTCTGTGAAGTTCTCAGGAAGTACTTTGAAAACAGAGAATAACGAAGGTATAATTTGACAGTAGAGTCAAGGATTAGATTACTCAAGAATGAGTTTTCTTGAGTTATCCCGATGAAATCACATACATGTTTGATACTGTTCTTGATTTAGAACTTGAGTTATGTATGTGTCGATCCATCACAGGTAGTGGATCTTTTATTTTGCATGAGATTGCATCATACGACGATATTTGAATTGATTCTAATGCCCAGGACTGAGATGACCTGATTTTCGAAGTTAGAGTCGACTTCGATAGATGAATATTCATGTCAAGATCGTATACGAATCTTGATGGCATTGAGATGAAATGGAATCAATTCTGAGAACGAAGAACTGAGAAAGATGCATTGCATTTTAGAATTATTATGCTTCGATATGTATTGAGTTTGTTATCTTTTTATACCTGCTGATTATACTGAGATGATTCTCACCGGAGTTTATCCGGCTGTTGTTTTGTTTTGTATGTGTGCATGACAACATGAGGAAGAAACTAGTGGGGAGTAACCAAGGGTAGCGAGAGATAACTACCTAGACGATGGGTCAGCAGCAGGAAGAATAAACACCAGCTGATAGTCTATGTTTTTGGACAGTTGATCTTAGGTTGCTCAAGTCTGGTTTTGTACATAAGAATCAAACGTATATTAGTAACGTAGATTGTACCTACTGTGGACAATGAAGTATTCTTATAAATGAATAACTTTTACGATACCAGCTGAAATCTTTAAGTTTTTGATATCTTTAAGCTTCTGCTGTTTAAGAAAAAAGATTCTTATAAACCAGATTGGATTTAATAAACTTGTTTAGTTTAAATTAATCATCCACTGATTGAGATTAGAGGATTAATTGTGAGCAGAGAGCCTCACAACAGGTGGTATCAGAGCCTACTACATCATTAAGATCATTGAATTAGATGAGTGGGGGTGGATCGAGTTCTTCCTGAGTGATTAATTGATTGCATGCTTGTGTGGTATATGTCTTACTGCTTTTGAATTTATATCACCTGACTATGTGAAGAACTGGTAAGACTATGCCGATCAGATTTGAGAATTACATGCTCTTTGAGAAGAGAATAAATAGCATGTATTGAACGAAGCATGAATCAGAACTCGATCTCTTGAAAAGCAGTACAGTGATGTATGCTAATCAGAGGAGGGACTGAGATTGATTTGTTATTGATTGATGAGGAATTGTGAACAAGTCTGCTTGATTCTTAGCTATGCCTCCTCGAAGAACAACTACTCGGCAGACTGGGACAATTCCTAGAACCGAGCAGGGTAGTACATCGACTGATATGTTGAATGCAGCTGCAACCCTGATGGAAACGTTGTTGAAATGGTTTCAGTCTTTTAAACCACCAACGTTGGCAGGAACAGAGAATGCGATAGAATGTGAGAATTGGTTAGAAGATATTGAACAGTTATTTGAAGCACTTGATTACACCGATGATCGTCGAGTGAAATTGATTATACACCAGTTGCATGGTATTGGGAAAAGTTGGTGGGTGGCAACAAAGAAGGCACTCGAGAATCAGGGCACTGTGATTACATGAGTTACCTGTTGAAAAGCTTTCTATCAACGGTTCTTTCCAGTTTCGTATCGGAAGGATAAAGGAGCAGAATTTGCAAACCTGAGACAGGGGCCATTGAATATTGAAGAATATGTTGCTAAATTTACCAGCTTGCTTAAATTTGCTCCACATGTTGCTATCAGCGATGAAGCACAAGCTGAACAGTTTATCAATGGCTTGAATCCTGACGTGTTTAC
>KQ992991.1:32242-63187 GCA_001598015.1 Dorcoceras hygrometricum
AATAGTACCTAACTTGTCTCCTTAATTCCAGGCAACTGTACGATCCTACGAATCTTTTCCTTTTGAGTGAACGATCGTATTTGAATCAATTTGAGCTTGCGCCTGAAATAAGTTTGATAACCAGCACTAACTCCATCAACGATGTCAAAGATACTTCGACTGGAAAAACACTTGGAAGAATTCACCTGCTGATATACATTTGTGTCTTTCCATCGACTGATTCCTTTAGCGATAAAACGATGTCGTGTCAACTTATTCAAGTGACGCCGTTTTGCTATCTTTGTAATGCACCTGCTGGTTAACATCATCTGCTGGTTGAAGTTCACTGTAGCCATCTGCTGAAATACTAAGCCAATCAATACGCTGTCGCTTCAACTTATCCAAACGCTGTCGTTTCGCATTCTTCAACGAAATATACAAAGCAACTGCTGATCTCTTCAAGAATGTATCTGCTGAATATCACTTCAAGATAGTATCTGCTGATAAGTAACTGTGCATCCCAACGACGTCGTTCCAATTTACTTGAACGCTGTCGTTTAGTACTCCTTAGCAAAAGCACGCTAACACTTATGTTCCTGCTGATTGCTTACAAAGAAAGTATCTGCTGAATAACTCAAACCGTTTATCTGCTGATCGCATACCATCTGATGATTTCTCTCGAATACCCCAACTGCTGAAATACCACTGGTTGAAAGATAAATATCCTCTCGTTAAATGCGACGACTGATTTTCCAATAGCAACTTGTCTTATTTTTGTTATCACCAAAACTAATAAATTTTGTCCTAACATACATTTATACTGTTCACTGGTTGATCGAATTCTTTCCGCACATTTATTGTTAGTCGAGAAATCAGATTTCGAACTGAGATACCTCGGATCTGGCAACACAGATACGAGTTAAGCGAGGCGCTTATAAAAATCGTTTTAAGGTTTCGAAAAATAAAAATACAAAGGAGTTCATTCCAACCCCCCCCCCCCTTCTGAACTCCTAGGCTGTTTTCGATCTTATTTGATCCTATCAATTGGTATCAGAGCCTGCGCATCTTAGTTATTGAACAGTCTGTTGCTTACGCTTGACATATTTCAATATGTCTAACTCACACAACAAAATTCCTATGTTTTCGAAGGAAGACTATGATGATTGGAAGATAAGGATGCAAGCGCACTTGGCAGCACAAGATGATGATATGTGGTCAGTCATTATAGATGGACCCATAAAGATAATTAAGGCAAACACTGCTATAGCCATATCTGCTGGAGCACCAGAATGGGTAGAAAAGAGAAGATATGAATACACTACTGAGGAAAGAAGAAATCGAATTTGGACAACGTGGTCAGAGATATTCTGTATAAGACGCTGGATAAAAACATGTTAAGCAAAATCAAAACCTGTGCCACAACGAAGGAGATTTGGGAAAAGCTGATTCAAATCTGCGAGAGAAACGATGAGACCAAGGAAAATAAGCTTACTGTTGCACAAAATAAGTATGAGTCGATGAAGATGCGAGATGGAGAGACCATGGCTGAGTTCGATGAAAGATTCAGTGCTGTCGTAATAGAGCTAACAAGTCTTGGCAAGGAATACAGTAACCGAGAGTTGGCACTTAAAGTGATGCGTGCGCTGCCCAGGGAGTGGGATGTAAAGACAATGTCTATGCGAGAGTCTAAGGATCTAAACAAGTTGGAGCTTCATGATCTGTTTGAAAACCTGAAGGCATATGAATTTGAGTTAGAAACCAGATCTGAGGCAGGGCCGTCTACATCTCAACCAACCGAAGCTTTAGCGGCAACAAAATCTGAATAGTGCTCATCGAGCAAATCGGCCGAACAACTCAGCAATGATGCAATGTCCCTTTTCGTCAAGAAGTTTGGGAAATTTCTGAAAAAAATCCATAACCCTTCTTTCTCTTATAATAATGCAAACAAATCTGAAAAGATTTCAACTGATATGAATTGTTACATTTGTGGTCGTCCAGGTCACTTTGCCGCAGATTGTAACAGGTCAAAGAAGGAGGACAAATCTAAAAGGGACGAGAAGAAGGACGACAGATCCAAGGAAAGATCAAAAGAAATAAGGATGAGGACAAGATCTAACAAAAGGCCCAACAGAAAGAATGATAGAAAAGTGCTTGTTGCAGAAGAAAGCAACAAAAACTGGGCAGATTCAGATTCCGATTCTTTATCCAGTAGCTCTTCATCAAGCGATAGTGAACAGGAGGAATTTCACTGCTTAATGGCTAATCAACCTTCAGATGACGAGGTATTTGATTTTTCCAACACTGAATTCACACAGGAGGACCTAATAAACGCACTCAATGAAATGGTCCATGAGTACAGAGAGCTTTCTCAAACTTTCGAGAAAGTCAAAGCTGAAAACATTAATTTGAAAAATAGCTCAGTAGAACCAAGCACCGTTCAACTTGGTGAAACTGACAGTTTACAAATCGAGTTGAGTAAGCTGAAGACTTAGAATGAATCGTTGAGATTAAGATACTGTGAGCTTGAATCAGAAAACGAAAGGTTAAATCTGGTGATAAGCTCCTGGACCCAGTCTTCTGTTTCTCTAAGCAAGTTGCATGAAACTCAAAAGCCGTTAAATGATAAATCTGGATTATGTTTCAATGGTGGAGAAAGCAGCTCCGGAGAGACCTGTACTCAGTCAAATCTGGTATATGACAAATTCAAAAAGATGAATTTTGTCAAAGCCAGTGTGATACATGATACATGCGAGTCGGTAAGGTATGATGACCGGATCTCGGGGCAACTGAATCAGAAAGGGAAAGCTGGTATCGGCTATGTCAGACCCGATAACTATAAGTGTAGTTGGCTAAAGAACAGACTTGACAAGGAAAAGGCGAAAGCTGGATCCAAGTAGTTTGTTTAGAACCAACAAAGACGTGGTTCTAAGAAGGTCAAATCTGAATGGAGAAAGGTTCAGCCCCGAAGAGATCTGAATGGTACCAAACCAAAACTCAACTGATCTCACCATATTTCTGTACACTCCCTTATGGACTTTCATACTGGGAAAACTGTTAAGATAATTCAAGAATGGGTCCCGAAAGGGGTAATCCGATCTGGACCCAAGTAAAATTGGGTACCAAAATTTGTTTTCGTGTTTACAGGACAACAGGTACAAGGCTGGAGATGAGTCCATTATATGGTACCTTGATAGTGGCTGTGCACGACACATGACTGGAAACCCAAAGCTACTAACAGATGTGATTCCTCACAAAGGAGCGAAGATCGTTTTTTGTGATAACTCACATGGTAACACTGTGGGTAAGGATAAGCTTACCCACGGTAACATTTCAATATCTGATGTCTTAGTCGTTGACAATTTGCGCTATAATTTGATTAGCATAAGTCAGCTACGTGATAAGGGTTACATAGTTAACTTTCAACAATACACATGCACAGTTTAGAGTCCAAATGGTCTAACTGTATTAGTAGGTAAAAGATCGGGGAATACCTACATTATCTATTGGTCAGAGCAGATGGAACCTGAGCAGATATGCTTTGCAGCTGACTCTTCTAAGAGCTGGCTGTGGCATCAGCGAATGAATCATCTGAACTTTAAAACGCTTACCAAATTGAGTCAACATGAACTGGTTTCTGGTATGCCTAAAATTAATTTTTCAAAGGACAAGATCTGTGCCGCATGTCAGCTTGGTAAAAAAATTCGTTCTACCTTTAAAAAAAAAGGTGGTAAGCGTTCTTCCCGAAGCTTAGAGCTTTTACATATGGATCTCTTTGGTCCTATTCCCGTAACGAGCTTAGGGGGAACGAACTACACCCTAGTTGTTGTTGATGATTTTACAAAATTCACTTGGGTGCTGTTTTTAAAATCAAAATCTGATACCGCTGACCAACTGATTCGGCTTTTAAAATGTTTACAAAATGATAGATCTTGTACAGTCAACCGGATAAGAAGTGATCGTGGTACCGAGTTTGTAAATCAAAAATTATCTTCTTATCTGGATAACATTAGAATAAAGCATGAGCTTTCTGCAGCTAGAACTCCTCAACAGAACGGGCTAGTTGAGAGGAGAAACCGTACTTTAAAAGAAGCTGCGAGATCTATGATCGCTTATTCCGGTATTTCTCAAAAATTTTGGGCAGAAGCAGTTAACACAACTTGCTATACTCAAAACAGATCTATGATTAACAAGTTGCACGACAAAACCCCTTATGAGATCTGGAATGGTAAGAGACCTGACATATCATATTTCAGGGTGTTTGGGTGCAGATGTTTCATTCATAATAATGGTAAAAAGCACCTAACAGCGTTTGATGCTAAATCTGAAGCAGCTATATTTCTAGGATATTCAGCTGTTAGCAAAGCATATCGAGTATTCAACAATCGAAGTCTGACAGTTGAAGAATCAACAGTTTCATTCATAATAATGGTAAAAAGCACCTAACAGCGTTTGATGCTAAATCTGAAGCAGCTATATTTCTAGGATATTCAGCTGTTAGCAAAGCATATCGAGTATTCAACAATCGAAGTCTGACAGTTGAAGAATCAACACATGTGGTCTTTGATGAGACAAGCTTCAGATCCAAATCAGCTGCGAGCCTAAATGAGTTGTGCTCACGTCTAGAATCAACTTACTTAGAAGAATCCAGCGATGACGAGCCACAACAAAGACATTCAGCTGAGATGCAACCAGCACTAGACACACCGCATGACAACGCTCCAGATCTGACAGGTAACCCAGTGGTTGTTGATTTGACTAACATTGACCAGGGGCAGGATCAGATCTCATCAAGTGTACCAGCTGCTGGAGTTCAAGCGACCAACGTTCCAGATGTTGCACAGACAGATACCATAATACACCAAGCGACATCTGATGCACAAAATGCGAGCACATCTCAACTAGTATCTGGATCAAATCTGGAACAATGATCTTATCAATTGACATCAAACAATCCAGATGCGACCATTCAGCCAGACATCCAAGCAGAACAAAGATCAAGTCCAATCAGATCTGATCTTCGGTGGAATTGAATCATCCATCCGAGCAGGTCATAGGTAACATTAACTCTCCTGTTCGCACACGAGGTGTCAGGCCTCGTGCTCTAAACAGAGTAAAATCATACAAACACATACGGAAGCTATCAAAAAGTAGGTAAAATTTTCGCTTTTGGCCTGACGGTTTAAAACAATATAATTTAAAATAAAGCGATACTCAAAATATATCCCAGTACGTAAAAACGACCAACAGTATAGCATACAGCATAAACACAATAACATGTATCAAACTCCCACAACTGGATACAAAGACGAAGCACAGGGCATCCCCCTGGCTAACTGATACATATATAATTATAATATGCTATACGCAACTGGGACACGCTATCCACCTCCTGGGGCACCACCAGCTGGGTTAAAACCATGACCAGCTGTAAAACCTAGGTTCCCTGAAAACAACACAAACAAGGAAACAAACCAAGCCCCAGAGGGACATGGGGTCAAACCCCAGTACGGAGAGCAACTAATATAGCATGGGAAATGCATGTATGCATAAATAGAGCAGCTAAACAATCAACAGAAGTCACGTATGCACACAGCAGCATCCACAGCATTGCACAACAGCCATCTAGCATTCAATCTCACGCCAATTCCAGCTATATCAAGCTCAGATCCGTACCTTTTACTTTTGTGCAACAATTAATACAAAACAGGCCCGAGAAATCTGGATAGCAACCTGCTAAATACACAACACACAAATCTCAAAAGCTGCACAAAACTCACGGCCAATTATAGAAGCTCACGGCTGGGAGCCACGCTCAACCAACTCAATTACTACCAAAAGAAATTACTGGAAGCTAATTCACAACTAGAAACGAGATCTCAAAGCTAAAACCCAAAGGCTACCTACGCGCACAAACACACTGCCGGAGATAGCATCTTCGCGATCTCTCTCCAGTGAACGCTAACCTCCGAAAGTGGTATGGAATGATAGAGCTTCGCAAAAGGAGTCCAACGCTACCTCAATTGTCCAAAACGACGGCCGGAAATGACAGAAAATATCGGATAAAATCAACGGTGAACAGTGCTCTAGGGTTTGAAACACAGAGAACGAATGTCGGGGAAAATATTCTAAGTATGGGATCTGATATCTCAATCGAAGACCAAGTCTTCCTATATATAAATCCCGTAGCTGCTGAAATCTATTCTAAACAAATCCACCGACAAAAACCAGTAGGCACAAACAACCAGCAGATGCAAAGAAACCAGCTGCTGAAATCTCAAACCATGCTAAACAAAACGACGACGCACAACCTACGTCATCCAGTCGCTAGCTACAGTAACCAAAAATTCTCTCGCAGCTGGACATCCAGACGCTGGTTCAAAATACAAAAGCTGGAACCAGCAGCAACATACAAAACACAGCGTTGCAACTAATCAAAACGGCGTCGCATTGCCACGTCATCAAATCTGGTCCTCTCGCGCAATACAAGTCGCAATCTACAGGATGCTTCGACTGAACAACCAGCAGGCACACACGCGCGATCAGCTCTCTCACTAGCGCTACGCCAAAACGACGTCGCTCCAACTTATTCAAACGACACCGTATCCAACCCGATACAAAATACGCTAAACCAGCGACTGGTATTTCAAGCGCTACCAGATCTCTCCAAACGACGGCGTTTTGGTATCTCAAGTTGCCAAATAAACTCTACGACTGGTTTTCACTAAACAACCAGCTCTTACCACAAAAACCAAAATACGAAGACTTCCAGAATTTTTCCAAATGCTATTTCAGACCCGAAAATGCAACAAATCATACAAACAGAGATCCAAACCACCAGAAATCTCTAAAACCGATTACATTCCAACAATTAATCTCTAATACAAATCCAGGTCTCACATTTCTACCCCCACTAAAAAGGATTTCGTCCTCAAAATCAACACAACAATTCTGAAACCAGATACAGCAGCAAGATACAAAAAAAAACCTGCTTAACACAGGCCAAGAGTTCAAGATAACTGAGCAAACATATAACAACAACTAGGGAGGAAATACAACCAAAAGCTACAAACTACTGGAAATTTAGCTCAACAGCTACTCAAACAGATGCGGCCACTCGCGCTGCATCTTTTCTTCCAGCTCCCAAGTAGCTTCTTCCCTTCCATGTTTGCTCCACTGCACCATTACCAACGGAATGGTCTTATTTCTCAGTTGTTTCTCTTTTCTACCGAGGATCTGCAAAGGATATTCTTGATAACTTAACGACTGATCTAGCTCCACCTCGTCAGTTCTAAGCACATGAGACGGATCTGGCTCTTACTTCTTCAACATGGAAACATGAAAGACGTCATGAAGAGAAGACAACTCTGGTGGCAACAACAGCCGATAAGCTAAAGGGCCAATCCTCTCAACAATCTCATACGGACCAACGTAACGAGGGGCTAACTTTCCCTTGCGTCCAAAGCGCATCACACTACGAAATGGAGAAACATTGAGAAATACACGGTCACCAGCCTGCAACTCAAGAGGTTGACGCCTCTTATTCGCATAACTGGCTTGGCGATCTTGGGAAGCCTTCATTCGCTGTCGAATAAGATCCACATGATCTTTCATTTGCTGCACAAAGTCAGGGACAGATAGCTGCTTCTCCCCCACTTCTTCCCAACACACCGGCGATCTGCACTTTCTGCCATACAAAGCCTCAAAAGGCGCCATACCAATCATCACTTGGTAGCTATTATTGTATGAAAACTCAACCAAAGACAACGCGTCTTGCCAGCTACCTCCGAAATCCAATACAACAGCTCGCAACATATCCTCTAATGTCTGGATAGTTCGCTCAGACTGGCCATCTGTCTGGTGGTGATACGCGGTGCTCATAGCCAATCTGGTACCCAAAGCTGTTTGCAAACTCTTCCAAAACCTGGAAGTAAACCTCGGATCTTGGTCAGAAATGATTGAAACAGGCACACCATGCAGTCTAACAACAAAATCAACGTACAGCTTCGCCATCTTCTTCAATGAGAAGGTCATCCCATAGGGAATAATATGTGCAGACTTCGACAGACGGTCTACAACCACCCAAATAGCATCGCATCCTCTGCTGGAACGGGGCATATGCGTCACGAAATCCATAGCAATGTGCTCCCAATTCCATTGGGGCACTTCCAAACTCTGCAACAGACCACCAGGTCTCATCATTTCGGCCTTTACCATCTGGCAATTCAAACAACGAGCGACAAAACCAGCAACGTCACTCTTCTGGCCAGCCCACCAGAAGTGCGGCTTCAAAGCATGGTACATCTTCCGTGCACCAGGATGAACACTATGTCTGCTACAGTGCACTTCCCGAAGGATCTCCTCCTTCAAATCAATCAAATTGGGCACAACCAACCTGCCCCGGAAACGCAAACAACCATCGGAAGAGAGAATAATCCTCAAGCTCGCCAGCCCTGACCTTTAACTTCAACTCGTGGATAGACGGATCGGTCCTTTGAGCTGCTCGAATGGTGGAAACAATCTGTGGCTCCACTTGGAAAGAAGAAACCACCACACAATCCTCAGCCGGGTAAAATATCCAACCCGTAGTGTTAAGATGCTCTTGGTCCTTGGAGATGTACAACAAAGCAAGCATCTCACTAGCCTTCCTGCTCAAAGCATCGGCCACTACGTTCGACTTCCCAGGCTGGTACTTAATCTCACAATCAAAGTCCTTTAGCAGCTCCATCCACGGTCGCTGTCTCATGTTCAAGTCAGGCTGCGAAAACAGATACTGCAAACTCTTGTGGTCGGAGTACACCACAAACTGCTCGCCATACAGGTAGTGACGCCAGATCTTCAACGCAAAGACCACCGCCGCTAACTCCAAATCATGGACGGGGTAGCGAGTCTCATGCGGTTTCAACTGCCGCGAGGCATACGCAATGACTCGACCATTCTGCATTAACACACAACTCAATCCATTGAGCGAAGCGTCAGAACAAACAACAAAACCACCTGAACCGGACGGCAGAGCCAACACAGGCGCAGTAGTCAACTTTTCCTTGAGCAGTTGAAAAGCATTCTTGCACTGCTCAGTCCAAAAAAACCTCTTGTCCTTCTGCGTTAATTGAGTCATCGGCTTTGCTATACTTGAGAATCCCTCAATGAAACGACGATAATAGACAGCCAGACCCAAGAAACTGCGAATCTCGGAAATATTCCTGGGACGCTCCCAGTTCAGAACGACATCAACCTTGCTAGGATCCACCGAAATCCCCTCGGCTGAAATCACATGTCCCAAGAATACGACGCGATCCAACCAGAACTCACACTTGGAAAACTTTACATACAACTACTGGTCTCTCAGTGTCTGCAGGACAATCCGCAAATGCTCCTTGTGCTCCAAAGGAGTCTTCGAATAGACTAAGATGTCGTCGATGAACATGATCACAAACTGATCGATAAACTCATGAAAAACTCGGTTCATCAAATCCATAAATGCTGCAGGCGCGTTGGTCAAACCAAACGGCATCACTAAAAACTCAAATTGTCCGTACCTCGTACGAAACGCAGTCTTCGCGACATCTTGCTCTCTCACCCTCAGCTGATGGTACCCCGAACAAAGATCAATCTTTGAATACACCGTAGAACCTTGCAACTGATCAAACAGATCATCGATTCTCGCAACGGGTACTGTTCTTGACAGTGGCTTTATTCAACTGGCGAAAATCAATGCACATCCGCATTGAGCCATCCTCTTCTTCACCCTATGCTGAAGTCGATCTCCTGCCTCGGAGGAAAACCAGGAATCTCCTCCGGGAACACATCCGGGAAATGTCGCACCACGGGAACATCACTGAGCTGAACGCGGGAAGAAGAAGAAGCATCCAAAGCGTAGATCATAAAGCCAGTATTTCCCAAAGACAACGAGCTAAACATCTCCATCGCTGAGATCAACGGGACCTTCGATCTAGAATCCTGGCCGTAGAAGTCCCACTTCTCGCCAGACATAGGCCTAAAACGCACAATCCCATGGAAGCAGTCCACGGAAGCCCTATAGTTGGACAACACCTCCATCCCAACTATGCAATCAAAATCCCAAAGCATCAAACGGATCAAGTTCGCTAACAGGACATGCTCACCAAACCGCAACACGCCATCCAACAAAACTTCCTGGGAGAACAGACTCACACCACCAATGGTAGAAACAGAAACGGAATCACGCAAAGGGATGGTACACAGACCATGCTCAACAACAAACGAATCAGAAATAAACGATGCGATGCACCGGTGTCAAACAACACACGAGCAGGAAAGTCAAAGACAAGACATGTACCTCCAATCACCCGGCTCGGTGTCTCCTCGGCCTGATCCCTCGTAATGGCGTTAACCTGAGCATGGGGTCCTGAGAAGAAAGGCTGAGACGACTGCCCAAAGCGCGAAGGGCCAGGCTGCTGAAACGGCCTAAAATGAGTCTCACCTAATCGGGGCTGCTGAAACTGCTGAGAATGGCCCCTAGACTAACCTCCACGACCCTGAGGCTGGGCCGTGGTCTGCTGTGATCCAGCTGACGGACACACTCTCGCAAAATGCCCGTACTGACCACAAAGGTTGCAGGAACCCTGCACACCAACACACTGCGTGGAAGGATGCTTTCCACCACAAAAGCCGCAAAACTCAGTCCGAGATCCACTGCTACTTGAACTGCCTGAACCAGAAGAGCCAGAACCCGACTTCTTCTTGAATTGATGACCTCGGGGTCGAAACCTCTGACGGCCAGACTACTGCGCTACTTGTGGCTGCTGCTGCTGCTGTTGGGGCTGATTGGCTGACTGGGAGGACTGAGAAGACTGCGCTCCCTGAATGGCAGGACGACCACCCTGCGGTGCCTGCTGTCGACGAGCACTACGACTTCGCATGCCCTCCTCGAGATCAAGGGCACTATCCACTGCCTCAGCATACGTTTTGGGTTTGCTGGTCAACACTATCTGATAAAGCTCATCATTAAAACCCTCAATAAATCGTGTCCTTTTGGCCCTCTCCCGGCCAGAAACATGCGGAACGTACGCCAACAAGGAAGAGAACCGACGCGCATACTCCCTCACAGACATGGAGCCCTGCTCCAAACAATCAAACTCCCGCTCACGGGCGTTCACATAAGATTCCGGTACATACTTCTGCCGGAAGGTGGTACAGAAACTATCCCAAGAGATCCCAACTCCGGTCTCCAGCAAAGTACTCGAAGCACCTCGCCACCAGCGCTCTGCGGCCTTCCTAAGCAAAAGAGTCACTAAACTCAGCCGAAGATCATCATCATACTGAACTCGGTCGAAAAGAGCAATTACATTCCGGAGCCATGAATCCGCATCCTCACTGGACTCGTCACCATTGAAGACTGGAGGGTTCATCCTCTGAAATCGAGCGATCACCACATCCATCCGCTCCACCGAGGGAGGCAAATCACCAACTTCCTCCTCCTCACTAACACGAGTATGGCTGCGAGCACTACACCTATCCTCGTTCTGTCCTGCTGATTCCTCAAACTGCCCCCTACGTCTATCACGACGTCTAGGCGGCATCTACGAAAACACTCAACAGGATCAAGCAAAACAGAACAGATACGGCATAGATAGCATATAGCACAGAAATATGCAGCACGTAGTCACATGGTCAAGCACACGTAACACACAACACTGTGCCTAGACTCGAGTGTGATCAAAGAAATTGAGCTTATCCCAGCTTAAGCTCTGATACCAAAAATGTCAGGCCTCGTGCTCTAAACAGAGTAAAATCATACAAACACATACGGAAGCTATCAAAAAGCAGGTAAAATTTTCGCTTTTGGCCTGACGGTTTAAAATAATATAATTTAAAATAAAGCGATACTCAAAATATATCCCAGTACGTAAAAACGACCAACAGTATAGCAAACAGCATAAACACAATAACATGTATCAAACTCCCACAACTGGATACAAAGACGAAGCACAGGGCATCCCCATGGCTAACTGATACATATATAATTATAATATGCTATACGCAACTGGGACACGCTATCCACCTCCTGGGGCACCACCAGCTGGGTTAAAACCACGACCAGCTGTAAAACCTGGGTTCCCTGAAAACAACACAAACAAGGAAACAAACCAAGCCCCAGAGGGACATGGGGTCAAACCCCAGTACGGAGAGCAACTAATATAGCAAAAGAATGCATAAGATAAAATACAGATGCTATGCATGAGACACCGGATAACAACGGAAGGCTCAACCAAAAATGGAGCTAAGGAACTCAAGCACAGCTCCAAGAATCTGCAACAACAGTGGCCACGGGGTGTGTTCACAGTGTGGTAATGAGCCACTCGCCGTGATACAACACCCGAATACCAGATGCATCAAACAACTCAACCTGCCGTTGCCTCGCCCATGAACTGTGGTAGTTAACCACTCGGCGCATGGTGGCTAACGATCCCAGCAGGGAGATGAGAGTGCGGTATTTCCGCTCGCCCTCGCATCCTGGTAAGAATCAACAACAGCAATACAAGATACGAACAATGGCTGCAACAACAATATGAATGCAATATGGGAAATGATGAACTGTGGTAGTTAACCACTCGGCGCATGGTGGCTAACGATCCCAGCAGGGAGATGAGAGTGCGGTATTTCCGCTCGCCCTCGCATCCTGGTAAGAATCAACAACAGCAATACAAGATACGAACAATGGCTGCAACAACAATATGAATGCAATATGGGAAATGCATGTATGCATAAATAGAGCAGCTAAACAATCAACAGAAGTCACGTATGCACACAACAACATCCACGGCATTGCACAACAGCCATCTAGCATTCAATCTCACGCCAATTCCCAGCTATATCAAGCTCAGATCCGTAACTTTACTTTTGTGCAACAATTACTACAAAACAGGCTCGAGAAATCTGGATAGCAACCTGCTAAATACACAACACACAGATCTCAAAAGCTGCACAAAACTCACGGCCAATTATAGAAGCTCACGGCTGGGAGCCACGCTCAACCAACTCAATTACTACCAAAACAACTTACTGGAAGCTAATTCACAACTAGAAACGAGATCTCAAAGCTAAAACCCAAAGGCTACCTGCGCACACAAACACACTGCCAGAGATAGCAGCTTCACGATCTCTCCCAGTGAACGCTAACCTCCAAAAGTGGTATGGAATGATAGAGCTTCGCAAGAGGAGTCCAACGCTACCTCAATTGTCCAAAACGACGGCCGGAAACGAAGGGAACTACCGGATAAAATCAACGGTGAACAGTGCTCTAGGGTTCGAAACACAGAGAACAAATGTCGGGGAAAATATTCTAAGTATGAGATCTGATATCTCAATCGAAGACCAAGTCTTCCTATATATAAATCCCGTAGCTGCTGAAATCTGTTCTAAACAAATCCACCGACAAAAACCAGTAGGCACAAACAACCAGCAGATGCAAAGAAACCAGCTGCTGAAATCTCAAACCACGCTAAACAAAACGACGACGCACAACCTACGTCATCCAGTCGCTAGCTACAGTAACCAACAAATCTCTCGCATCTGGACATCCAGACGCTGGTTCAAAATACAAAAGCTGGAACCAGAAGCAACATACAAAACGCAGCGTTGCAACTAATCAAAACGGCGTCGAATTGCCACGT
Source organism: Dorcoceras hygrometricum (assembly GCA_001598015.1). NCBI lineage: Eukaryota > Viridiplantae > Streptophyta > Magnoliopsida > Lamiales > Gesneriaceae > Dorcoceras > Dorcoceras hygrometricum. The sequence goes on from KQ992991.1 coordinate 45,874, forward strand.
CATCAAATCTGGTCCTCTCGCGCAATACCAGTCGCAATCTACAGGAAAACCAGACGCGAGCTACAGGAACGTTGACCGTTGACATCTGGAAATCAATTATGCGCATCGACTGGTTCCTTAGCGCTAGCCAAAACGACGATGTTTCCTCCTCGCGCTACAGTGATGTTGACCCACGTTGACATCTGCCTCGACTGGACAACCAGCAGACACACGCGACCAGATCTCACACTAATGCTACCAAAACGACGTCGCTCCAACTTATTCAAACGACACCGTATCCAACGCGATACAAATTCACGCTAAGGAAACTGCTGATTTTTACAAACGCTACCAGATCTCTCCAATACGACGGCGTTTCATTATGCAACCAGCTTTCACCAAAAACCAGCTTTCAAATTCAAAAACTCGAAAACTCCCAGAATTGATCCAAATGCTATTTCAGACCCGAAAATGCAAACCAAACACACAAACAAAGATCCAAACCACCAGAAATCTCTAAAAACCGATACATTCCAACAATTAATCTCTAATACAAATCCAGGTCTCACACGAGGCCAGCTATTGCATGATCATTTTGACTCAGCATTCATCTCGCATATAGAACCAAAGCAGATAGATGAAGCCTTAGCTGACCCAAGCTGGATAGATGCTATGCAAGAAGAACTAAATCAGTTTAAGCGAAATAATGTTTGGAAACTTGTACCTAGACCTTCTAATCATTCAGTGATAGGAACTAAATGGGTCTTTAGGAACAAACTGAATGAAGATGGAGTAGTAAGAAGGAACAAAGCTAGACTGGTAGCTCAGGGTTTTAAGCAAATGGAAGGTATAGATTTTGATGAAACTTTTGCATCTGTAGCTAGATTAGAAGCCATTCGCATGTTCTTAGCATATGCTGCATACAAAGACTTCAAAGTCTTTCAAATAGATGTTAAGAGTGCATTTTAATGGCATCCTAACTGAGGAAGTGTATGTTGCACAACCTCCTGGCTTCGTAAATCATACATATCCAGATTATGTTTATAAATTGGATAAAGCTCTATATGGGTTGAAGCAAGCACCCAGAGCTTGGTATGATACACTGTCTAAGTTTCTTATTGAGCATGATTTCACTATAGGAACAGTTGATAAGATGCTATTTAAATTTTTGAAATCTGATCATGTCCTGTTAGTGCAAATTTATGTAGATGATATTATATTTGGGTCAACTAACCCCAAATTATGCCAGAAATTTTCTAAGTTGATGCAGGACAAGTTTGAGATGAGCATGATGGGAGAGCTGACGTTCTTTGTAGGACTTCAAGTGAGACAGCTTGACAATGATATTTTCATTAATCAAGCGAAATATAGGAAAGAACTGCTGAAAAAATTTGGCATGGACAATTGTTCAGCAGCTGCGACCCCTATGAGCTACTCAATCAAGCTAGATAAAGACGAAGCTGGATCTGCCATTGAGGTATCTCTATATCGTGGTATAATAGGCTCCCTGCTTTACTTAACAGCTAGCAGACCAGACATCATGTTTGATGTCTGTATGTGTGCTAGATTTCAAGTGGAGCCAAAGCAATCTCATTATATTGCTTTAAAGCGTATACTGAAATATTTAAAAGGAACTTCCAATGTGGGTCTTTGGTATCCCAAAGACTCAGGTTTTCAACTAATTGGTTATAGTGATGCAGACTACGTAGGATGTAGAGTTGATCGTAGAAGCACAAGCGGTACTTGTCAATTCTTAGGAGATCAATTGATTTTCTAGTTCAGTAAGAAGCAAACCTCTATTGTTGGTTATAGTGATGCAGACTACGTAGGATGTAGAGTTGATCGTAGAAGCACAAGCGGTACTTGTCAATTCTTAGGAGATCAATTGATTTTCTAGTTCAGTAAGAAGCAAACCTCTATTGCAACATCCATAGCTAAAGCAGAGTACTTAGCAGCTGGAAGGTGCTGTGCTCAGATTCTATGGATTCAACACCAGCTAAAGCACTATGGCATTGATGCTTCTGAAGCGCCTATTCTCTGTGACAACACCAGTGCCATCGCAATTACTCAAAATCCTGTGTTGCATTCTAGAACGAAGCATATAGACATCAGACATCACTTCATAAGAGATCATGTACTCAGAAGGAGGTCCGGTTGGAGTATGTGTCGACTGAGCATCAAGTAGCTGACATGTCAGGCCTCGTGCTCTAATCAGAGATAAAACATACAAACACATGCGGAAGCTACTAAAAAGTGGGTAAAATTTTCGCTTTTGGCGTGACGAGTTAAAACAATATAATTTAAAATAATGCAATACTTAAAGTAGATCCCAGTTTATAAAAACCGCTAAACAACACAATCAATATAGCATACGAAAACAAGTATCAGACTCCAACCACTGGATACAACAACGAAGCACAGGGCATCCCCCTGGCTAAGAAAACTGATACATATAAATATGCTATACGCCACTGGGATATTCTAACCACCTCCTGGGATGCCACCAGCTGGATTAAAACCACGACCAGCTGTAAAACCTGGGTTTTCTGAAAACAACCCAACAAAGAAAACAACCAAGCCCCAGAGGGACATGGGGTCAAACCCCAGTACGGAGAGCAACTATAAAACAGCAATAATAAAATGCAGATGCTATGCATGAGGAAGGAGACAACAGCTCAACGGAAACTGCAAAAGAATATGTGGCCACGGTGAGTGTAGGACATGTGGGTGCTACCCACTCACCCCTACTCGCCCACCCTTACCAGATGCATCAACAACCCAACGTATGAACTGTGGTAGCTAACCACTCGGCGCATAGGGGAAATGAGAGTGCGGAATCACCGCTCGCCCTCGCATCCTGGTAAGAAAACAGAGAAACAACAACGAACAAAGGCTGCAATAGCTGAATGAAATGCGTGTATGCAACATGCTGGAACAACAGACATATAACCATATGTAACACAAAAATTACACACGGTAAGCATACACAGCTCTCACACAGAGCAACAACATCACCCAGCAATCCAAACACAGCCATCTCGCAAATTATCCAAGCCAGGTTCCACGCTGAATTACAAGCTCAAGATCCGTACCTTGTACTTCTGTGCAACAATTACCACAAAACAGGCCCGAGAGATCTGGATTGCAACCTGCTAAATACACACAACAGATCTCAGGCTCAACACAAAAGGTCACGACCAACTATAGAAACTCACGGCTGGGAGTCATTTACTCCACCAGCGATCAAATCCAACAATACCACTAACAGGAAGCTTAAACAAAGGCTAATACTAAGATCTCAACAACAATTCGAAGTTCTACCTCAACGACGCAAAACACGGCCGAAGACAGCAACTTCGTGATCTCGCTCTAGCCAACAACAGCCTCCAATAATGGTATAGGAAGGAAGAGCTTCTCGAGAGGAGTCCAACGCTACCTCGCACGTACCAAACAATGGTCGGAAACGACGGGAATTCACCGGAAAAGCTCACGGTGAACAGTACTAGGGTTCGAAGAGCAGAGGTCGACAACCAAGATAATATTTCGCTAAGTATGGGATCTGGTGCTTAAAATCAAAGACCAAGTCTTCCTTAAATAAATCTCGTGACTGCTGAAATCTGGTTGCAATCATGCACCGACAAAAACAGATCCCTCTACAAGATAACGCATGCGGTAACAAAATGGCGTCGCTCAGGACACGTCATCAAATCTGGTCGCTACCGCTAAACGCTGGAAACACGCTACGCACACAACAGCGATCGCTACAGGAGAGTTGACCAACGTTTTCCCAGAACTCGCGCTACCCACAACAGATCTCTCCTTACGCGAGCAGACATCTCCCTAGCGCTAGACCAAATACGACGTCGCACCAACTTATCCAAACGACAGCGTTTCCATAAAATTTTGCTGGCAACAGATCTCTCCCGCAAGCGTTCACCAAAACGGTACCGTTTCCTTCACGCTACAGGAACTTGCTGCCAACATCCAAAATAACACAAGCAGCTACAGGAACTTGCTGCCAACATCCAAAATAACACAAGCGCTAACAGATAACCTTACGTCATCACATCTGATTGCTAACTCAACCAAAACTTCAACAGCAAAGCTTACGTCAGCAATTGAGTAGCGCAACAGAAAACATGACGTCATCAAATCTGCCAACAGATTCAAACTCGAAAAATTCCAAAATTTCCAGAATTGCTATAAGTGCGAAATCTGACCCGAAAATGCAACAAAACATCCAAACAGAAATCTGAACCACCAGAAATCTCTAAAAACCGATTAATTCCAACAAATTAATCTTAATTACATTTCAGGTCTCACATTTCTCCCCCACTAAAAAGGATTTCGTCCCGAAATCAAACAACAATCTGGAAATACAACTCAACAACAGCAAGCCAAAACAGAACTTCACTTAGCACAAGCCAAGAGTTCAAAATAACTGAGCAAACAATCAACAACAACTAGGGAAGAAAATACAACCAAAAGATACAAACTACTGGAAATTTAGCTCAACAGCTACTCAAACAGATGCGGCCACTCGCGCTGCATCTTTTCTTCCAGCTCCCAAGTAGCTTCTTCCCTTCCATGTTTGCTCCATTGCACCATCACCAATGGAATGGTCTTATTCCTCAACTGTTTCTCTTTTCTGCCAAGGATCTGCAAGGGATATTCCTGATAGCTCAACGACTGATCTAGCTCCACCTCGTCAGTCCTGAGCACATGAGACGGATCTGGCTCATACTTCCTCAACATGGAAACATGAAAGACGTCATGAAGATAAGACAACTCTGACGGCAAAAACAGCCGATACGTTAAAGGACCAATCCTCTCAACAATCTCATACGGTCCGACGTAACGAGGGGATAACTTTCCCTTGTGTCCAAAACGCATAACACTGCGAAACGGAGAAACTTTGAGAAATACACGATCACTAACCTGAAACTCAAGAGGTCGACGCCTTTTATTCGCATAACTGGCTTGGCGATCCTGGGCAGCTTTCATCCGCTGTCTAATAAGATCCACATGATCTTTCTTTTGCTGCACAAAGTCAGGAACAGATAGCTGCTTCTCCCCCACTTCTTCCCAACATACTGGCGATCTGCACTTCCTGCCATACAAAGCCTCAAAAGGAGCCATACCAATCGTCACTTGGTAGCTATTATTATAGGAAAACTCCACTAAAGACAACGCGTCTTGCCAGCTACCTCCGAAATCCAATACAACAGCTCGCAACATATCCTCCAACGTCTGTATAGTGCGCTCAGATTGGCCATCTGTCTGGGGGTGATACGCGGTGCTCATAGCCAATCTTGTACCCAAAGCTGTTTGCAAACTCTTCCAAAACCTGGAATTAAACCTCGGATCTCGGTCGGAAACAATTGAAACGGGCACACCATGCAGTCTAACAACAAAATCAACGTACAGCTTCATCATCTTCTTCAACGAGAAGGTCATCACATAGGGAATAAAATGTACAGATTTCGACAGACTGTCTATAACCGCCCAATAGCATCGCATCATCTGCTGGAACGAGGCAGATGCGTCACGAAATCCATAGCAATGTGCTCCCAATTCCATTGGGGCACTTCCAAACTCTGCAACAAACCACCAGGTCTCATCCTTTCAGCCTTAACCATCTGAAAATTCAAACAACGAGCAACAAAACCAGCAACGTCGCTCTTCAGGCCAGCCCACCAAAAGTGCGGCTTCAAAGCATGGTACATCTTCCGTGCACCAGGATGAACACTATGTCTGCTACAGTGCGCTTCCCGAAGGATCTCCTCCTTCAAATCAATCAAATTGGACCTTCAACTTCGTGGATATACGGATCAGTCCTCTGAGCTGCTCGAATACTCGAAACAATCTGTGGCTCCACTTGGAACGATGAAACCACAACGCAATCCTCAGCCGTGTAGAATCTCCAACCCGTAGTGTTAAGATGCTCTTGATCCTTGGAGATGTACAACGAAGCAAGCATCTCACTAGCTTTCCTGCTCAAAGCATCGGCCACTACGTTCGACTTCCCAGGCTGGTACTTGATCTCGCAATCAAAGTCTTTTAGCAGCTCCATCCAACGACGTTGTCTCATGTTCAGGTCCTCTGTGAAAACAAATACTGCAAACTTTTGTGGTCGGAGTACACCACAAACTGCTCGCCATACAGGTAGTGACGCCAGATCTTCAACGCAAAGACCACCGCCGCTAACTCCAAATCATGGACGGGGTAGCGAGTCTCATGCGGTTTCAACTGCCGCGAGGCATACGCAATGACTCGACCATTCTGCATTAACACACAACCCAATCCATTGAGCGAAGCGTCAGAACAAACAACGAATCCACATGTTCCGGACGGCAGAGCCAACACAGGCGCAGTAGTCAGTTTCTCTTTAAGCAGCTGAAAAGCATTCTCACACTGCTCAGTCCAAACAAAACGCTTGTCCTTCTGAGTCAATTGAGTCATCGGCTTTGCTATACTAGAGAATCCCTCAATGAAGCGACGATAATAGCCAGCCAGACCCAAGAAACTACGAATCTCGGAAACATTCCTGGGACGCTCCCAGTTCAGAACGGCATCAACCTTGCTAGGATCCACCGAAATCCCCTCGGATGAAATCACATGTCCCAAAAATACGATGCGATCCAACCAGAACTCGCATTTGGAAAACTTTGCATACAACTGCTGGTCTCTCAGCGTCTGAAGGACAATACGCAAATGCTCCTTGTGCTCCAAAGGAGTCTTCGAATAGACTAAGATGTCGTCGATTAAAACGATCACAAACTGATCAATAAACTCATGGAAAACTCGGTTCATCAAATCCATAAAGACTACAGGGGCATTAGTCAATCCAAACGACATAACCAAACTGATGGTACCCTGAACGAAGATCAATCTTTGTACATCGCAGAACCTTGCAACTGATCAAACAGATCATCGATTCTCGGTAACGGGTACTTGTTCTTCACAGTCGCTTTGTTCAATTGGCGAAAATCAATGCACATCCGCATTGAGCCATCCTTCTTCTTCAAAAATAGAATGGGCGCTCCCCACGGTGACATACTAGGTCGGATAAAACCTTTCTCCAGCAAATCATCTAACTGTACCTTGAGTTCTCTCAACTCCGCAGGCGCCAAACGATAAGGAGCACATGAAATCGGAGCTGTGCCATGCACCAGCTCTATGCTGAAGTCAATCTCCCGCCTCGGAGGAAAACCAGGAATCTCCTCCGGAAAACACATCCGGGAAATGTCGCATCTTGTTCTTCACAGTCGCTTTGTTCAATTGGCGAAAATCAATGCACATCCGCATTGAGCCATCCTTCTTCTTCAAAAATAGAATGGGCGCTCCCCACGGTGACATACTAGGTCGGATAAAACCTTTCTCCAGCAAATCATCTAACTGTACCTTGAGTTCTCTCAACTCCGCAGGCGCCAAACGATAAGGAGCACATGAAATCGGAGCTGTGCCATGCACCAGCTCTATGCTGAAGTCAATCTCCCGCCTCGGAGGAAAACCAGGAATCTCCTCCGGAAAACACATCCGGGAAATGTCGCATCACGGGAACGTCACTGAGCTGAACGCGGGAAGAAGAAGACGCATCCAAAGCGTAGATCATAAAGCCAGCATTCCCCAAGGACAACAAGCTGAACATCTCCATCGCTGAGACCAACGGGATCTTCGATCTAGAATCCTGGCCGTAGAAGTCCCACTTCTCGCCAGACAAAGGCCTAAAACGCACAATCCCATGGAAGCAGTCCACGGAGGCCCTATAGTTGGACAACACATCCATTCCAACTATGTAATCGAAATCCCAAAGCATCAATCGGATCAAACTTGCCACCAACACATGCTCACCGAACCGCAACACGCCGTCCAACAAAACCTCCTGGGAGAACAGGCTCACACCACCAGGGGTAGAAACAGGAACGGCATCGCACAAAGAAATGATACACAGACCATGCTCAACAACAAACGAATCAGAAATAAACGAATGTGATGCACCGGTGTCAAACAACACACGTGCAGGAAAATAAAAAACAAGGCAAGTACCTGCGATCACCCGACTCGGTGTCTCCTCGGCCTGCTCCCTAGTGATGGCGTTAACCTGAGCATGCTAGGGTCCAGAGAAAAAAGGCTGAGACGACTGTCCGAACCACGACGGACCAGGCCGCTGAAATGGCCTAAACTACGTCTCACCTAATCGGGGCTGCGGAAACTGAGGGGAACGACCCCTAGACTGACCTCCTCGACCCTGAGGCTGGGCCGCGGTCTGCTGTGATCCAGCTGACGGAAACACTCTAGCAAAATTCCCGTACTGACCACAAAGGTTGCAGGAACCCTGCACACCAACGCACTGCGTAGAAGGATGCTTTCCACCACAAAACCACAAAACTCAGCCCGAGAACCACTGCTACTCGAGCTGCCCGCACCAGAAGAGCCAGAACCCGACTTCTTCTTGAACTGCTGACCGTGGGGTCGAAACCTCTGACGGCCAGACTGCTGAGCCACTTGCTGCTGATGCTGCTGCTGCTGCTGGGGCTGGTGGGCTGACTGGGAGGACTGTGAAGACTGTGCTCCCTGAATAGCAGGATGACTAACCTGCGCTACCTGCTGTCTCCGAGCACAACGACTCTGCAAACCCTCCTCGATATCAATAGCAGTGTCAACTGCTTCAGCATAGCTCTTGGGTTTGCTGGTCAACACCATCTGATACAACTCTTCGTTCAAGCCCTCAAGAAATCTAGTCGGCTTGGCCCTCTCCCGGCCAGAAACATGGGGAACGTATGCCAACAGAGAAGAAAACTTCCTAACATACTCCCGAACAGTCATGGAACCCTGCTCCAAATGGTCGAACTCCCGCTCATGGGCGTTCACATAAGACTCGGGTACATACTCCTGCCGGAAGGTCTCGCAAAAACTGTCCCAAGAGATCCCAACACCGGTCTCTAACAAGGTACTCGAAGTGCCTCGCCACCAGCGCTCTGCAGATTTCCTAAGCAAGAGGGTCGCTAAACTCAGCCGAAGATCATCCTCATACTGCACCCGATCGAAAAGACCGATGATATTCCGGAGCCACGAGTCCGCATCCTCACTGGACTCATCACCATTAAAGACTGGAGGGTTCATCCGCTGAAACCGTGCTATAACAACATCCATCCGCTCCACCGGGGGAGGCAAATCACCAACTTCCTCCTCCTCCTCATGCCTACTACAAGAACGGCTAGGAGCGCTACGCCGATCCTCATTCTGTCCTGCTGATTCCTCAAACTGCCCCCTACCTCTACCACGACGTCTAGGCGGCATCTACGAAAACACTCAACAGGATCAAGCAAAACAGAACAGGTACAGCATAGATAGCACATAACACAGAAATATGCAGCACGTAGTCACATATTCAAGCACATGCAACACACACACTGTGCCTAGACTCAAGTGTGATCAAACGAATCGAGCTTATCCCAGCTTAAAGCTCTGATCACAGCATAGATAGCACATAACACAGAAATATGCAGCACGTAGTCACATATTCAAGCACATGCAACACACAACACTGTGCCTAGACTCAAGTGTGATCAAAGAAATCGAGCTTATCCCAGCTTAAGCTCTGATATCAAAAATGTCAGGCCTCGTGCTCTAATCAGAGATAAAACATACAAACACATGCGGAAGCTACTAAAAAGCGGGTAAAATTTTCGCTTTTGGCCTGACGAGTTAAAACAATATAATTTAAAATAATGCAATACTTAAAATAGATCCCAGTTTATAAAAACCGCTAAACAACACAATCAATATAGCATACGAAAACATGTATCGGACTCCAGCACTGGACACACCGCATGACAACGCTCCAGATCTGACAGGTAACCCAGTGGTTGCTGATTTGACTAACGTTGACCAGGGGCAGGATCAGATCTCATCAAGTGTACTAGCTGCTGGAGTTCAAGCGACCAACGTTCCAGATGTTTCACAGACAGATACCGTAATACACCAAGCAACATCTGATGCACAAAATGCGAGCCCATCTCAACTGGTATCTGGATCAAATCTGGAACAAGGATCTTATCAATTGACATCAAACAATCCAGATGCGACCATTCAGCCAGACATCCAAGCAGAACAAAGATCAAGTCCAATCAGATCAGATCTTCGGTGGAATTGAAATCATCCATCCGAGCAGGTCATAGGTAACATTAACTCTCTTGTTCGCACACGAGGCCAGCTATTGCATGATCATTTTGACTCAGCATTCATCTCGCATATAGAACCAAAGCAGATAGATGAAGCCTTAGCTGACCCAAGCTGGATAGATGCTATGCAAGAAGAACTAAATCAGTTTAAGCGAAATAATGTTTGGCAACTTGTACCCAGACCTTCTAATCATTCAGTGATAGGAACTAAATGGGTCTTTAGGAACAAACTGAATGAAGATGGAGTAGTAACAAGGAACAAAGCTAGACTGGTAGCTCAGGGTTTTAAGCAAATGGAAGGTATAGATTTTGATGAAACTTTTGCATCTGTAGCTAGATTAGAAGCCATTCGCATGTTCTTAGCATATGCTGCACACAAAGACTTCAAAGTCTTTCAAATAGATGTTAAGAGCGCAATTCTTAATGGCATCCTAACCGAGGAAGTGTATGTTGCACAACCTCCTGTTGGCGACAATGGCGGATCCGGATCCCGTTTCCCGGGGGCGCAGAGGAAATCAAAAATTGCCCCGAGAAACGTTCAATACATTTAAATACAATTCTATAAACATTCATAGGGTGTTCATAGAATCGTTACCTTGCTGGCGTCTAAGCGCCTGGCTCCAACCAGAATTCGCAGGGAATTCTGGCTCTTGAATTGTAGGCGGCGGTAGATCCTCCTAATCAGGTCCACGACCGGAAACAAGCTTCCTCCGTCAGTCTGCACTAGAAGATCTGACGGATTTTGGCATGGACGTAAACTCCTCGTCGAGGTGATCGAAACAAGTCCGATCACGGGGCGACGGACGACGGCGGCCGACGGTGGCGCGTGGAGACCGGCGGCGACGGCGTGAGGTTTTGGAGGAGGGGCGGCCGAACACTAGGAGCTAGGGTTAGGTTGTGAGAGTTGTGTTTAAAGCCCTAAACCAACTTAACTAAATAAAGATGGTACATGGGCTTGAACCGGCCCAATGGACTTGGGTCATACCCAGGTCCATATGAACATTCGGTTCATTTAAATCACTGCGGTTTCATCATAACTCCGATCGACGATCAGATCGTACCGATCGAATCAGTTTCCAAAACTGAACGTTATGATATGAATAACAATTTTTCAGATTACCTAGTCCAAAATGACAGTTTTGCCCCTCAACTTTGGGAAATCGCAATTTGACCCCTGTTGACTTTTAGGAAGTCGCACTCCCTAAAATCCTCCTCCTACGCTCAACATATTGAGCTCAGTTTCCGTGCGAGAATCATGAATCCAGTATTTGTGTGACCCTCAATGGTTCAGGGATACAGCTAGCCGTGGGCCCACAACCATTGCGACTCCGAAATCACAATTTCGGACTTGCCCATCGGATCATGGTAAAGCGCCTAGCAACATCGCCCCATGATCCCCTAGGTATCACTGATAGTGCCTGCAAGAACCAGTTGGTCATGGTTAGCGTACAGTACGGTCCTTTCAACACATATATCCCGATCAGATCAACGACCATTGGTAAATCGAGAGTCGCTAGAGATTCGATAGCTATGCATACATCTTGGAGATCGAATAGTGACATCGCGAGTGTTACTAGGCAAACCCATTTACCTAAAACACATCCCGTACTCTGGCCATAGATTTATACACTATTATCCCCTCAGACAGCATAGGATATCCATGCATGAGAGCGAGCGGTGAATCCTCGACAACGAAGCATCGACTCCTACATGCATCGGGACCTCACCCAATCCCGCCGCCTAATGACCCCAAGTGAGTCGGCAAATGAGTCAAATGAGGCGCCTATCATGTAGAGTCTCAATGACATTTCGAGTAGTGAGGACTAATCAGTACAACCAAGACCTCGGACTTATCCACTCGACAAATGGTAACCACATGGAAAGTCCGAACGAGGGTAGTTCGATAGATCACCATGTCACTATCCATCTGCATGCTCAGAACATCACAATGTTCCCTACCAATGAAACATGGTACTTCACATCGCAGATGCTAGTCTCAAGCTCGGGCGGCCTTGTCCTCATTTTGACGGTCCAATCGACTAGGAACAAATTCAGAATGCACAGTGACTATTAGATGTGTTTCATGATAGCCATCATACCCACTATCACATCTAACATACACTATGGTGCATTCTAGGTCTTTATCCAACACAATTGTTAACATTATAATCATAATGAAAATAAAGAATGCCATAAAGAAATGAGTATATCATATATAAAGATTATTGTATACAAGAGTCTATAAAACCCACACGCCACAAGTTGGCTAGTTGGGCATATACTCTAACAATCTCCCACTTTCCCTATAGCCAACTACTCATCAGATGCAGTCCCATTATTTCGCGATGTTTTTCAAACAACGGTCCTGGCAATGGCTTCATAAGTGGATCATCAATGTTGTCCGCAGAGGCAACTCTCTCAACTGCTATGTCACCTCTAGCCACAATATCCCGGATTATGTGGTATTTCCTCAGTATATGTTTGGATCTTTTATGAGACCTAGGCTCCTTTGCTTGCGCAATGACACCCGTGTTGTCGCAGTACACCGGGACTGGACCAACTCCATCATGGATGACGCCCAACTCTTGGACAAAATTCCTTATCCAAACCGCCTCCTTAGCAGCAGCTGATGCTGCAATGTACTCAGCATCAGTGGTTGAATTCGCGATGGTGTCTTGCTTGGAACTCTTCCAAGAGACAGCACCACCATTGAGCATGAATAAAAATCCAGAGGTAGACTTCGAATCATCCACGTCACATTGGAAGCTAGAATCAGTGTAGCCTTCCAATTTCAGTTCACCACCCCCATAGAACATGAACATATTCTTAGTCCTTCGCAAGTACTTAAGAATATTCTTCACAGCCTTCCAATGAAATTGGCCGGGATTGGCCTGGTAGCGGCTCGTGACACTCAGAGCATATGCGATATCCGGTTTAGTTGAGATCATGCCATACATAATACTACCTATTGCCGAGGCATATGGCACACGTGTCATACTCTCTATCTCCTCATCAGTCTTCGGACACACAGACTTAGATAGAGTGACCCCGTGGCACATAGGTAGGTGTCCTCTCTTGGACTCTTCCATAGAGAACCGCTTAAGTATGGTATCGATGTAGGTAGCTTGGGTGAGTCCGAGCATCCGTTTCGATCTATCCCGATAGATCTGTATTCCGAGAATATAGGATGCTTCACCCATGTCCTTCATCGAGAATCAACTAGACAACCAGACTTTAGTTGACTGCAGCATTCCTACATCATTCCCAATGAGTAGAGTGTCATCAACGTAAAGTACAAGGAATGTCACAGCGCTTTTAACTACCTTCTTATATACACATGGCTCCTCGGGATTCTTGATGAAACCAAATTCCTTAATTGTTTCATCGAATCTCAGGTTCCAACTCCTCGATGCTTGTTTGAGACCGTAGATCGATCTCTGAAGTTTGCATACTTTATGCTCACTTCCTACAGATGTGAAACCCTCAGGCTGCGTCATATAGATATCTTCTTTAATGTTTCAATTAAGGAACGCAATTTTCACATCCATTTGCCATATCTCATAGTCGTACCATGCGGCTATGGCTAGTAAGATTCTAATCGACTTGAACATTGCGACTGGTGAAAAGGTTTCATCATAGTAAACACCTTGCCTTTGAGTGTAACCTTTCGCGACCAGCCGTTCTTTGTAGGTCAATACCTTACCATCAGGCCCAAGTTTCCACTTGTATATCCATTTACACCCAATAGGAACAATTCCTTTGGGAGGATTAATGAGAGTCCAAACTTGGTTTGCATGCATTGAGTCAATCTCAGACTGCATTGCTTCAAGCCACAAATTAGAATCAGCATCGGAAATTGCCTCCTTGAAAGTCTTTGGATCACATCCAACAACTTGATCACCCTGATCATCTTCAAGAAGGAAACCATATCTTTCAGGAGCCCTAGGAACCCTTTCAGATCTCCTAGGTGCGACCATTTCTGGTACTGACTCTGTAGGTGCGGGAGATTCACTTGGTACTTCAATTGGTTCTCGAACCTCTTCGAGTTCTACTATCTTGCCGTTTCTATCAAGTAGAAACTCCCTTTCCATAAAGGTGGCATTCCTAGAAACAAACACTTTTGTTTCGTTTGGATAGTAGAAGTAGTATCCAATAGAATTTTTTGGATACCCAATGAAGTAGCATAAGATGGATCTAGTATCCAGCTTATCTCCCACTGTCTGCTTCACGTAAGCAGGACATCCCCAAATCCTCATGTATGAGTACTTGGGTGGTTTGCCCATCCATATCTCATATGGAGTCTTATCCACTGCCTTGGTGTGGACATTGTTCAACAACATTACCGCCGTTTCGAGCGCATAGCCCCAAAACGAGCTAGGAAGCTCAGTGAAGCTCATCATAGACCGAACCATGTCCATCAAGTTCGATTACGACGCTCCGCTACACCATTGAGCTGTGGTGCGGCCGGAGGGGTCCACTGCGAGAGAATCCCATTCTCTTTCAGATAGTCTTGAAATTCAGCACTCAAGTATTCACCACCTTGATTGGATCGAAGTGCTTTAATACTTTTCCCTAACTGAATTTTCTACTTCAGCCTTGAATTCTTTGAACCTTTCAAAGGATTCAGACTTGTGCTTCATTAAGTACAAGTACCCATACCTAGAGTAATCATCGGTAAAGGTGATGAAGTATGTGTGATCGTACTTATTATCAATGCTAAGTGGGCCACACACATCAGTATGGATCAAATCCAATAGGTCTTGAGCACGTTCAGGCTTGCCCTTGAAGGGTTGTTTAGTCATCTTTCCCTTGAGACAAGACTCACAAGTCGGTAGGGAGTTAATGTCTGACAAATCAAACATGTCTCTCCTTACTAACTTGTTCATCCTTCTTAGAGAAATATGACCTAGCCTAGCGTGCCAAAGTTGTGCTGGGTTCAAGCTATCGTGTTTCCTTTTAATTGTTGATGTGTGTGTTTCCACATCGCGAGTTGGAACTAGTTTTAATTTTAAGGTGTATAGATCATTTTCGCGTTCCCCAATACCAATCAAACATTCATTCTTGTATATATTGCAAATCGAATTAGCAAAAACACAAGAATATCCATCACTATCAAGCATAGAAACAGAAATAATGTTCTTAATTAATTCGGGAACAAATAAAACGTTTCGCAATAACAACTTAAAATCTGAAGACAGAAATAAATAAACATCTCCTATAGCTACTGCAGCAACTCTTGCTCCATTGCCCAGCCTTCGGCTTCTTGGCATCACCTGCAAATCATTGCAGATATGAGATATCAAGTACCCAAGAAGTCGAATTAAGAGACATATTTATTTCGATATAGAACATACCTTTCGTAGTTCGCCGTACACCCATTGTTGATGGAAGGTAGGGAGATTTAAACAGATTTAAATTCCCTTAGTTTATCGAATAAACTTTTATCTTGATATCAGTTTTAAATCGTATTTAAAACGAGGGATTTTATTTTTGAAAATTTGGTATCATGCAATTTTAAATCACAATTTAAAACATGCGGATTCAACATATATCAAATATATAAATAAACTTTGGGATGATCGATCGCGAGAGCTATGCGGTCCGTGGTTGCCAGTCACGGACCTGGGTCCAGTCCTAGGTGAAATGCAATATGCAATGCAATCCTATTACAACTGCTTCCGGTTTTACAGATCTTCGGTCTTCAATATCTTTGATCGTCATAACTAAAATCATATTTTGCAATTTTAATTGCATCAAATTGGGCTTAAAACAATTTTAGGCCCAAAATCTCAAAAATTTCAAAATCGACCAAAATTGGCCCAATATCGAATATTGGCCCAAAAACTTCATGGGCTGCCGGGGACAGGCCCGAACAAAACCTAGAAGAAAATTAGCCGTCGCATCGCTGCCGGGAAGTTCACCGGACGGCGGCTGCACGGCGGCAGCCGCCGCCATCATATAACGTGCGGCGCATGGCCGCACGTTCCAGCCTTGTCGCGCAACCGCATGCGCGGCGGTGATGATGACCGCGCGCCATTCGTGGCGCACAGCCGCGCGCCTGCTGCCCCATCCATCGCGCAACCAGTGCGCATGAACAGTGGGCAACGGCTGGCCTATAGGCACGGCCATGCGCGGCCCCACGCGGATGTTGGGCCGCCGCACGCGGCTGCGGCCGGCAGCCCCCGAAAAATATTTTTTTTTGTTTGATTTCAAAATCGAGATCTGATGCAATATGGCACAATTATGTATTGAAGGATCCGAGCCTGAGCTCTGATACCTCTGTTGGCGACAATGGCGGATCCGGATCCCGTTTCCCGGGGGCGCAACGGAAATCAAAAATTGCCCCGAGAAACGTTCAATACATTTAAATAAAATTTTATAAACATTCATAGGGTGTTCATAGAATCGTTACCTTGCTGGCGTCTAGGCGCCTGGCTCCAACCAGAATTCGCAGGGACATCTGGCTCTTGAATTGTAGGCGGCGATAGATCCTCCTAATCAGGTCCACGACCGGAAACAAGCTTCCTTCGTCAGTCTGCACTAGAAGATCTGACGGATTTTGACACGGACTGAAACTCCTCGTCGCGGTGATTGAAACAAGTCCGATCACGGGACGGCGGACGACGGCGGTCGACGGTGGCGCGTGGAGACCGGCGGCGGCGGCGTGAGGTTTTGGAGGAGGGGCGGCCGAACACTAGGAGCTAGGGTTAGGTTGTGAGAGTTGTATTTAAAGCCCTAAACCAACTTAACTAAATAAAGATGGTACATGGGCTTGAACCGGCCCAATGGACTTGGGTCATACCCAGGTCCATATGAACATTCGGTTCATTTAAATCACTACGGTTTCATCATAACTCCGATCGATGATCAGATCGTACTGATCGACTCAGTTTCCAAAACTGAACGTTATGATGTGAAAAACAATTTTTCAGATTACCTAGTCCAAAATGACAGTTTTGCCCCTCAACTTTGGGAAATCGCAATTTGACCCCTGTTGACTTTTAGGAAGTCGCACTCCCTAAAATCCTCCTCCTATGCTCAACACATTGAGCTCAGTTTCCGTGCGGGAATCATGAATCCAGTACTTGTGTGACCCTCAATGGTTCAGGGGTAGATGCCCAACTAGCCAACTTGTGGCGTGTGGGTTT
>KQ992991.1:63299-79784 GCA_001598015.1 Dorcoceras hygrometricum
AACGAGGGTAGTTCGATAGATCACCAGGTCACTATCCATCTGCATGCTCAGAACATCACAATGTTCCCTACCAATGAAACATGGTACTTTACATCGCAGATGCTAGTCTCAAGCTCGGGCGGCCTTATCCTCATTTTGACGGCCCAATCGACTAGGAACAAATTCAGAATGCACAGTGACTATTAGATGTGTTTCATGATAGCCATCATATCCACTATCACATCTAACATACACTATGGTGCATTCTAGGTCTTTATCAAACACAATTGTTAACATTATAATCATAATGAAAATAAAGAATGCCATAAAGAAATGCGTATATCATATATAAAGATTGTTGTATACAAGAGTCTATAAAACCCACACGTCACAAGTTGGCTAGTTGGACATCTACTCTAACACCTCCTGGCTTCGTAAATCATACATATCCAGATTATGTTTATAAATTGGATAAAGCTCTATATGGGTTGAAGCAAGCACCCAGAGCTTGGTATGATACACTGTCTAAGTTTTTTATTGAGCATGATTTCACTATAGGCACAGTTGATAAGACGCTATTTAAATTTTTGAAATCTGATCATGTCCTGTTAGTGCAAATTTATGTAGATGATATTATATTTGGGTCAACTAACCCCAAATTATGCCAGAAATTTTCTAAGTTGATGCAGGACAAGTTTGAGATGAGCATGATGGGAGAGCTGACGTTCTTTGTAGGACTTCAAGTGAGACAGCTTGACAATGATATTTTCATTAATCAAGCAAAATATACGAAAGAACAGCTGAAAAAATTTGGCATGGACAACTGTTCAACAGCTGTGACCCCTATGAGCTCCTCAATCAAGCTAGATAAAGATGAAGCTGGATCTGCCATTGAGGTATCTCTATATCGTGGTATAATAGGCTCCCTGCTTTACTTAACAGCTAGCAGACCAGACATCATGTTTGCTGTCTGTATGTGTGCTAGATTTCAAGTGGAGCCAGAGCAATCTCATGTCTGTATGTGTGCTAGATTTCAAGTGGAGCCAGAGCAATCTCATTATATTGCTTTAAAGCGTATACTGAAATATTTAAAAGGAACTTCCAATGTGGGTCTTTGGTATCCCAAAGACTCAGGTTTTCAACTAATCGGTTATAGTGATGCAGACTACGCAGGATGTAGAGTTGATCGTAGAAGCACAAGCGGTACTTGTCAATTCTTAGGAGATCGATTGATTTTCTGGTTCAGTAAGAAGCAAACCTCTATTGCAACATCCACAGCTAAAGCAGAGTACTTAGCAGCTGGAAGATGCTGTGCTCAGATTCTATGGATTCAACACCAGCTAAAGGACTATGGCATTGATGCTTCTGAAGCGCCTATTCTCTGTGACAACACCAGTGCCATCGCAATTACTCAAAATCCTGTGCTGCATTCTAGAACGAAGCATATAGACATCAGACATCACTTCATAAGAGATCATGTACTCAGAAGGACGTCCGGTTGGAGTATGTGTCGACTGAGCAGCAAGTAGCTGACATGTCAGGCCTCGTGCTCTAATCAGAGATAAAACATACAAACACATGCGGAAGCTACTAAAAAGCGGGTAAAATTTTCGCTTTTGGCCTGACGAGTTAAAACAATATAATTTAAAATAATGCAATACTTAAAATAGATCCCAGTTTATAAAAATCGCTAAACAACACAATCAATATAGCATACGAAAACAAGTATCAGACTCCAATCACTGGATACAACAACGAAGCACAGGGCATCCCCCTGGCTAAGAAAACTGATACATATAAATATGCTATACGCTACTGGGATACTCTAACCACCTCCTGGGGCGCCACCAGCTGGGTTAAAACCACGACCAGCTGTAAAACCTGGGTTTCTTGAAAACAACCCAACAAAGAAAATAACCAAGCCCCAGAGGGACATGGGGTCAAACCCCAGTACGGAGAGCAACTATAAAACAATAATAATAAAATGCAGATGCTATGCATGAGGAAGGAGACAACAGCTCAACAGAAACTGCAATAGAATATGTGGCCACGGTGAGTGTAGGACATGTGGGTGCTACCCACTCACCCCTACTCGCCCACCCTTACCAGATGCATCAACAACCCAACGTATGAACTGTGGTAGCTAACCACTCGACGCATAGGAGAAATGAGTGCGGAATCACCGCTCGCCCTCGCATCCTGGTAAGAAAACAGAGAAACAAAAACGAACAAAGGCTGCAATAGCTGAATGAAATCCGTGTATGCAACATGCTGGAACAACAGACATATAACCATTTGTAACACAACAATTACACACGGTAAGCATGCACAGCTCTCACACAGAGCAACAACATCACCCAGCAATCCAAACACAGCCATCTCGCAAATTATCCAAGCCAGGTTCCACGCTGAATTACAAGCTCAAGATCCGTACCTTGTACTTCTGTGCAACAATTACCACAAAACAGGCCCGAGAGATCTGGATTGCAACCTGCTAAATACACACAACAGATCTCAGGCTCAACACAAAAGGTCACGGCCAACTATAGAAACTCACGGCTGGGAGTCATTCACTCCACCAGCGATCAAATCCAACAATACCACTAACAGGAAGCTTAAACAAAGGCTAATACTAAGATCTCAACAAAAATTCGAAGTTCTACCTCAACGACGCAAAACACGGCCGAAGACAGCAACTTCGTGATCTCGCTCTAGCCAACAACAGCCTCCAATAATGGTATAGGAAGGAAGAGCTTCTCGAGAGGAGTCCAACGCTACCTCGCACGTACCAAACAATGGTCGGAAACGATGGGAATTCACCGGAAAAGCTCATGGTGAACAGTACTAGGGTTCGAAGAGCAGAGGTCGACAACCAAGATAATATTTCGCTAAGTATGGGATCTGGTGCTTAAAATCGAAGACCAAGTATTCCTTAAATAAATCTCGTGACTGCTGAAATCTGTTTGAAATCATGCACCGACAAAAATAGATCCCTCTACAAGATAACGCATGCGGTAACAAAATGGTGTCGCTCAGGACACGTCATCAAATCTGGTCGCTACCGCTAAACGCTGGAAACACGCTACGCACACAACAGCGATCGCTACAGGAGAGTTGACCAACGTTGACGTCTGTTCCCAGAACTCGCGCTACTCACAACAGATCTCTCCTTACGCGAGCAGACCTCTCCCTAGCGCTAGACCAAATACGACGTCACACCAACTTATCCAAACGACAGCGTTTCCATAAAATAAAACGACGCAGCTTCGCACACGACAACAAATCTGAAGACAGCACGCTAACGCTAAAACATCGATTGCTGGCAACAGATCTCTCCCGCAAGCGTTCACCAAAACGGTATCGTTTCCTTCGCGCTACAGGAACTTGCTACCAACATCCAAAATAACACAAGCGCTAACAGATAACCTTACGTCATCAAATCTGATTGCTAACTCAACCAAAACTTCAACAGCAAAGCTTACGTCAGCAATTGCGTAGCGCAACAGAAAACATGACGTCATCAAATCTGCCAACAGATTCAAACTGGAAAAAATTCCAAAATTTCCAGAATTGCTCTAAGTGAAAAATCTGACCCCGAAAATGCAACAAAACTTCCGAACAGAAATCTGAACCACCAGAAATCTCTAAAAAACTGATTAATTCCAACAAATTAATCTTAATTACATTTCAGGTCTCACATGACATCTTCACAAAACCCCTACCAGACGCTAAGTTTTCTTATTTTAGGAACATTTTGGGTCTCTTAGAATTGCCTTGAATTGTCTGTGCGCTAACAAACTTGCAGGTTGTACAGCTTCTGTGTTTAACAGATCTGAGTCTACTGTTCAGGGGGAACTTTGTGGAATTTCAGATCTGGTAAATTTCAGACTTGGGAGGACCTCAGCTTTAGGGAGAATGACAGATCTGAATTAATTAGCGCTGAGTCGGCTGAATATGTGAGATCTGGATAAACTCAGATTTCATATATACACAGTCGATGCTTTTATGTAATCAGATCTGATAACACCCTTGCTGATACATCAAAACAGATCCTAAGGTTGTGACGTGTTAAGCATTTGGCACTAGTTCTTTCTTTTACCTTTTCACCCTCGCGGTTAAAATTCCAAATAATTTCAAAACCTTTTCAAAATATTTATTGCGCCGTCGGATGATTGACACGTGTTGTCATCATACGAAACGTCACATACATACTCTCTCACCGTTTCACATTTCCTGATTACATTACACCGTTTCTTTTCTCAGTTATCTTACTTTGCGCAAAATTACTTTCAGGCTTTCGTGTATTCTTGCTCTCTGGTGTTTTCTATTTGCAGATTATTTACCTTTCAGGCGTTCTCTTGTTCGATACACTATCTGAAATGGCATCTTCGTTCATCGCCAACGCTCTTCAAGTGAACTTTGAATCTGTTTTGGGCATCTCAGACAATGAGGGGATGGTACAGATGTTCCGAGCCCTAGAGGCTACTGGGCTTCGATGTTTTCTAAGATGTCCCTCTGTGTTGTACGAACAAGAACTGGAGCAGTTTTTCGATACAGCCATTGTGCAAGATGGTGATATTACCTGTGTTGTTTCCGGAAAGTATGTTGCCATTCCTGAGGACAGGTTTGCGGGCGTCTTCAATTTGCCTACTGATGGATTAACCGATTTGTCGGAAGTGCCGAACGATTGGTGTTGCAGGCAAGAACTCTCTTCTATAAGACGAGTGTGCCGGTTCAGTTCTCTTGCAAAAAGAGGCTGATGAAGTATGAGTTTCGCTTGTTGAACGATATTTTGGAAAAGTCCATTACTGTTAAAGCTGGTTCTTTTGACGCTGTAACCCACGAAAGATTTTTGATGATGACGGCTATTCACATTGGGATCAAGGTCAATTGGAGCAAAATTTTTTTGAAGTTTTGAAGGAGATGACTGATAGGACCACAAAAAGAGCCAAGGGTTTTGTGGCTCAAATTTGTGTTCTTTTGAAAGGCGACCCTGCAGTCACCTTGGGAGAGGCGAAGACCTTCCCTCCATTGAAAATCATTTCTGCCAAGACGGTGAACACATACATCGCCACGAACAAAACCATTGATGCTCGTGGAGAATCTGATGAGCCCGACGTGGCCAAAGTAGCAATTGTCAAGAAGAAGTCTGTGTCGAAAAAGACATATGCTTCGATTGCTGACAAGGATGCAGATGATGTACACGTGGAAGTAGTTGCTGAGAAGGCTGTGTCAGGCCTCGCGCTCTACTCAGAGTTAAACCACGCAAACATAGCGGAAGCATACAAAAAGTGGCTTAAAATTTTCGCTTCTGGCCTGACGGTTTAAAACATATAATTTAAAATACAATCATACTTAAAATATCACAGTTTACAAATACACGATACAATAGTACAACATTTATACAAACACAAATACCAGTACTATAATGTATAACACAATCCCACAAGCACAGGGCATTCCTCGGCTAACAGTACTAGTACATATATGCTATACGCTAACTGGGACACTCTATCCACCTCCTGGGGAACCTCCAGCTGGGTCAAAGCCACGACCAGCAGAGAAACATGGGAAACCTAAAAACAATACACAGGCAACAACACCAGCCCCAGAGGACCTCGGTGTCAAACCCCAGTACGGAGAGCAGCAATAAACAGCATATGGAAAACACAGATAAATATGCAAATGCTATGCAAGGGATCAAGGCTACATGTAACATCCCGAAATTTGGATTACGTAGAAATGAGTGCATGACTAGGGGGAAAACTTTATGTTAGCATGATTTTCATGTCATTTATGTGTTTACATGATGATTTTATGCTTTACTTGTGCATGTCACCTTACGGTACGATTTGAGACCGGTAAGCGGGGACGAGTCCGGAGACGACCAAATTGAAAATATTTTAATCTTTTAGCCCTTAGACATATTTTGAAGCAAGATATTTTTATTTTATGCACCATTTGCAAGACAATGAGATTTTATGCACGGTTACCGAGGGGGACCCGTTTTTCGCCTATACGGGCTATTTTTATGACTTTTACTACACTTTTAAATTTGAGAGGCCCAATATTACGAAAATTAAAGGCTTGAAGTCTGAATTTTAAATATTTTAAGCCTTTTTAATTAAAGTAGGGCTAGTATATTGATGGGCCTTTTATTTCCTTAAATAAAACAAGGTGGAGGGGTTTTTTTGTACACTTTTCACTCAACCATCTCCACAATTTCGAAAATTCCTCAAACCCTCCCCACTCATCAGCCGACTTCAGCCTCTTTTCCTCCTAAGGTGACCGAAAATTTACAAGCATTGATTGAAACTCAAAGGTGTGGTCTTCTCAATTGTCCTCCGCTCCGGTATCGCGTATCTTCGATTCTTTTTCGATCAAGGCATGTTATATTCTTTATTTTCTCACCATTTAGATCCTAATACACTGTTTTTACAAAGATTATGCATAAATTTTATGTGAATGTTTCAGATCTCAATGTTCATGTCCATGATCACGCATGTTCTCATATGGAACCTCACAGTTTCGAATTTTTTTTACATGGTTAGGTTGATGGACTGCTTGAGTGGTCATGGCTCGATGTTAGGTTGTTCATGGTGGTCCTAGTAGTGGCTTGTAGTGGTTCTAAGTGGAGGTTTAGGGGCCGAACCGATGGCTAGATGTAGGGCACCGCGCAGTGTGTGTTTCTGCATGCGCGATGCGGCTCCTTCCTAGAGTTCGTTCTCCTTCGTGCGTGCTCGGTTGGGGCCAAGGTTGGTCTTGTTGGAACCTTCTGGACCTGGGAGTGGCTCAGCCGGAAGGGCTCCGATAGTGGTGGCCGGAGCAGAGAGAACAATCGTTGATACCAGCAGGTGGTCGCGACGGCGCGCAGCATGGCCGGTGCATCCACTTGCAGCTACTGTTTCTCCCTGGTTAGGCCACGGTTTGAGGCAAGGTTGGTCACGTTAGTACTGCCTGGACCTGGGGGTGGTCCAGCAGGAAGGGCTCCGGCCATGGTGGCCGGAGCAGGTAGGTCAAGCGCGAGAACTGACTGCTGGTCGCTGCGCCGTGCATGGTGTGTGTGTGACTAGGGTTTGGGTGTTTGGTTTGGGCCGGTTCGTTTGGGCCGATGGGTCGGTTCAATCGGGCCGGGTCGAGTGGTTTAAGTGTCGAGTCAATATTTTAAGTCCGGTCCGAGTTATTTTATTTTTGGGCCGGGTAATTTTATTTTTAAAGTCCGAGTCATTTTTACCGGGTCAAGTCAACTTTTTAAGTTAAAAAATTAGTTTTGGTCAAATTGATTTCGGGTCAACGATTTTAAGTCAAAATCTATTTTAAGTTGCTGGAATTTTAAGTAAATTGGATTTTTAGCCAAATTAGTGGATTTTGGGCCGGTATTTATTTTAATGAGTTTTAAGCCTGTTTTAATGATGTTCGGCCGAGCCCTTCAAATGATTTTAAAGAGGGTCATTCTTAGTTGTTGGACCAAGTTTGAGTTGGACTTAGCATTTATTTTAAGTCTAGTAGAGGAATTGGGCTTAGAATTAGTGGGCCAGTCGCTTGAGCCAGTCCTTGACCGGGCCGAGGAAAAATAATGCATAGGCCCATGAAGATATATTTAATTATATACGTATTATGCTATGTATAGATTTATGAAACGTTTTAAGGAAATTAAATATATATTAATGGGCCGAGATTTCAAAGTTGCACGATTTTATGAAATGCATGCATCATGAAAGTTTAAGTTATGTTAAGGCATGAATGAAAAATATTTTGAGGGATTGAAGTGTTGTGGGGAAAAGTAATGATGGGAGTTAGCCGGGTAGCCGGGCCCGGGGATGCCCTGTTAATGTATAATGATGAGCTTATGGATCCATGTGTGACATCATGGTGAAGTGGCAGCATAGAGGTGTGACATATAGGGATCCTCGTGTGACATCGGGGTGAACCACACCACCACGTACGTTGGTTTATAGATTGATCAATCGAATTAATGGCTCTCACCTCATGGATACGACTCACATGTTCTTTTAAGTTTATGTTATGTTTATGCTATGCCTTAACATATATGTTATATGATGAATTATGTACGACTACATGATTTAATGTTTAAGATCTTTCAAGCACGCATGTCATGAAATTATGTTCCTATACCTATGTGCCTGCATGTGGTTTTATTATATGTACCTTGTTATTAGCGGATATAGCATGCTGGGCCTTTAGGCTCACTAGGTTTAAATGGTTCAGGTAAGCATGATAATGTTGATGATGACATTTCTCCGACCGGCGGTGAGGACGTCTGATGCTCCGCTGCGGCTGCTACCCCGTGACCACTCAGTTATTTACGCCTTTGCTTTTAGACATGTTTTCCGCAAACAGTTTTCAAATACTCTGATTTTGACGTTAGCTTGTGCGATGTGGATTTGAGACATTTTACAGTTGGTTTTAAACGGATGATGAGATGTTATCTTTAAATGCTTTAAGTTATGTTTTTATTTACGACTTTTGTTAAATATTTATTCCACACCGGCTTTCAAAAAAAAAAATTTCCTAGTTTTTGGCCTTAGGGTTTTAAAAAGTAAACGCTTAGTTATGCACTTAGATTTATGTGATAAGATTTTGATGTGCATGATGCCTCCCAGACGTGCTATCGGTACGTAACTTAATTTTGGGGACGAAATTTCTATAAGGGGGGGGGGAGATTGTAACATCCCAAAATTCGTATTACGTAGAAATGAGTGCATGACTATGGGGAAAACTTTATGTTAGCATGATTTGCATGTCATTTATGTGTTTACATGATGATTTTATGCTTTACTTGTGCATGTCACCTTACGATACGGTTTCAGACAGGTAAGTGGGGACGAGTCCAGAGACGACCAAATTGAAAATATTTTAATCTTTTAGCCCTTAGACATATTTTAAAGCAAGATATTTTTATTTTATGCACCATTTGCAAGAAAATGAGATTTTATGCACGGTTACCGAGGGGGACCCGTTTTTCGCCTATACGGGCTAT
This sequence comes from Dorcoceras hygrometricum, assembly GCA_001598015.1. Lineage (NCBI taxonomy): Eukaryota > Viridiplantae > Streptophyta > Magnoliopsida > Lamiales > Gesneriaceae > Dorcoceras > Dorcoceras hygrometricum. The sequence continues at coordinate 72,280 of KQ992991.1, forward strand.
TTTTATGACTTTTACTATTTTTAAATTTGAGAGGCCCAATATTATGAAAATTAAAGGCTTGAAGTCTGAATTTTAAATATTTTAAGCCTTTTTAATTAAAGGAGGGCTAGTATATTGATCGGCCTTTTATTTCCTTAAATAAAACAAGGTGGAGGGGCTTTTTTGTACACTTTTCACTCAACCATCTCCACAATTTCGAAAATTCCTCAAACCCTCCCCACTCATCAGCCGACTTCAGCCTCTTTTCCTCCTCCTAAGTTGAACGAAAGTTTACAAGCATTGATTGAAACTCAAAGGTGTGGTCTTCTCAATTGTCCTCCGCTCCGGTATCGCATATATTCGATTCTTTTTCGATTCAAGGCATGTATTTCTTTTCTCACCATTTAGATCCTAATACACTGTTTTTACAAAGATTATGCATAAATTTTATGTGAATGTTTCAGATCTCAATGTTCATGTCCATGATCACGCATGTTCTCATATGGCACCTCACGGTTTTGAATTTTTTTTACATGGTTCGGTTGATGGACTGCTTGAGTGGTCATGGCTCGATGTTAGGTGGTTCATGGTGGTCCTAGGAGTGGCTTGTAGTGGTTCGAAGTGGAGGTTTATGGGCCGAACCGATGGCTAGATGTAGGGCACCGCGCAGTGTGTGTTTCTGCATGCGCGATGCGGATCCTTCCCAGCGTTCGTTCTCCTTTGTGCGTGCTCGGTTGGGGCCAAGGTTGGTCTCGTTGGAACCATCTAGACCTGGGGGTGGTCCAGCCGGATGGGATCCGGCAGTGGTGGCCTGAGCAGAGAGTACGATCACTGATACCAGCAGGTGGTCGCGACGGCGCGCAGCATGGCCGGTGCATCCACTTGCAGCGACTGTTTATCCCTGGTTAGGCCACGGTTTTAGGCAAGGTTGGTCACGTTAGAACCGCCTGGACCTGGGGTGGTCCAGCCGGAAGGGCTCCAGCCAAGGTGGCCGGAGCATGGAGGTCGAGCGCGAGGACTGACTGCTGGTCGCTGCGCCGTGCATGGTGTGTGTGTGGCTGGGGTTTGGGTGTTTGGTTTGGGCCGGTTCGTTTGGGCCGATGGGTCGGTTAAATCGGGCCGGTCAAGTGGTTTAAGTGTCGAGTCAATATTTTAAGTCCGGTCCGAGTTATTTTATTTTTGGGCCGGGTTATTTTATTTTTAAAGTTCGAGTCATTTTTACCGGGTCAAGTCAACTTTTTAAGTTAAAAAATTATTTTTGGTCAAAATGATTTCGGGTCCACGATTTTAAGTCAAAATCTATTTTAAGTTGCTGGAATTTTAAGTAAATTGGATTTTTAGCCAAATTAGTGGATTTTGGGCCGATATTTATTTTAATGAGTTTTAAGCCTGTTTTAACGATGTTCGGCTGAGCCCTTCAAATGATTTTAAAGAGGATCATTCTTAGTTGTTGTACCAAGTTTGAGTTGGACTTAGCATTTATTCTAAGTCTAGTAGAGGAGTTGGGCTTAGAATTAGTGGGCCAGTCGCTTGAGCCAGTCCTTGACCGGGCCGAGGAAAAATAATGCATAGGCCCATGAAGATATATTTAATTATATACGTATTATGCTATGTATTGATTTATGAAAACTTTTAAGGAAATTAAATATATATTAATGGGCCGAGATTTCAAAGTTGCACGATTTTATGAAATGCATGCATCATGAAAGTTTAAGTTACGTTAAGGCATGAATGAAAAATATTTTGAGGGATTGAAGTGTTGTGGGGAAAAGTAATGATGGGAGTTAGCCGGGTAGCCGGGCCTGAGGATCCCCTGTTAATTTATAATGATGAGCTTATGGATCCATGTGTGACATCATGGTGAAGTGGCAGCGTAGAGGTGTGATATATAGGGATCCTCGTGTGACATCGGGGTGAACCACACCGCCACGTACGTTGGTTTATAGATTGATCAATCGAATTAATGGCTCTCACCTCATGGATACGACTCACATGTTCTTTTAAGTTTATGTTATGCCTTAACATATATGTTATATGATGAATTATGTACGACTACAGTTTTATTTAATGTTTAAGATCTTTCAAGCACGCATGTCATGAAATTATGTTCCTATACCTATGTGCCTGCATGTGGTTTTATTATATGTACCTTGTTATTAGCGGATATAGCATGATGGGCCTTTAGGCTCACTAGGTTTAAATGGTGCAGGTGAGCATGATAATGTTGATGATGAGATTTCTCCGACCGGCGGTGAGGACGTCTGATGCTCCGCTGCGGCTGCTACCCCGTGACCACTCAGTTATTTTATGCCTTTGCTTTTAGACATGTTTTCCGCAAACAGTTTTCAAATACTCTGATTTTGACTTTAGCTTGTGCGATGTGGATTTGAGACATTTTACAGTTGGTTTTAAACGGATGATGAGATGTTATCTTTAAATGCTTTAAGTTATGTTTTTATTTACGACTTTTGTTAAATATTTATTCCACACCGGCTTTCAAAAAAAAAATTTCCTAGAGGTTTAGTATGTTTCAACTTGGTATCAGAGCGGTGGTTCTGGTGGGGTACTAGCCTGCTGCATGGAGCTCGGAAGTCGCACTGCCAGTCTGTGAGTTTTATTTTAGTATTTATGTTTATGTTTGTATGCTGCATGTTTTAGCCTTGCATGATTTTTGGACTTAGGGTTTTAAAAATTAGACGCTTAGTTATGCACTTAGATTTACGTGATAAGATTTTGGTGTGCATGATGCCTCCCAGACGTGCTATCGGTACGTAACTAAATTTCGGGGACGAAATTTCTATAAGGGGGGGGGGGAGATTGTAACATCCCAAAATTCGGATTACGTAGAAATGAGTGCATGACTAGGGGAAAAACTTTATGTTAGCATGATTTGCATGTCATTTATATGTTTACATGATGATTTTATGCTTTACTTGTGCATGTCACCTTACGATACGGTTTCAGACAGGTAAGCGGGGACGAGTCCAGAGACGACCAAATTGAAAATATTTTAATATTTTAGCCCTTAGACATATTTTAAAGAAAGATATTTTTATTTTATGCACCATTTGCAAGAAAATGAGATTTTATGCACGGTTACCGAGAGGGACCCGTTTTTCGCCTATACAGGCTATTTTTATGACTTTTACTACACTTTTAAATTTGAGAGGCCCAATATTATGAAAATTAAAGGCTTGAAGTCTGAATTTTAAATATTTTAAGCCTTTTTAATTAAAGGAGGGCTAGTATATTGATCGGCCTTTTATTTCCTTAAATAAAACAATGTGGAGGGGCTTTTTTGTACACTTTTCACTCAACCATCTCCACAATTTCGAAAGTTCCTCAAACCCTCCCCACTCATCAGCCGACTTCAGCCTCTTTTCCTCCTCCTAAGGTGAACGAAAATTTACAAGCATTGATTGAAACTCAAAGGTGTGGTCTTCTCAATTGTCCTCCGCTCCGGTATCGCATATATTCGATTCTTTTTCGATCAAGGCATGTTATATTATTTCTTTTCTCACCATTTAGATCCTAATACACTGTTTTTACAAATATTATGCATAAATTTTATGTGAATGTTTCAGATCTCAATGTTCATGTCCATGATCACGCATGTTCTCATATGGCACCTCACGGTTTTGAATTTTTTTTACATGGTTCGGTTGATGGACTGCTTGAGTGGTCATGGCTCGATGTTAGGTGGTTCATGGTGGTCCTAGGAGTGTCTTGTAGTGGTTCTAAGTGGAGGTTTATGGGCCGAACCGATGGCTAGATGTAGGGCACCGCGCAGTGTGTGTTTCTGCATGCGTGATGCGGATCCTTCCCAGCGTTCGTTCTACTTTGTGCGTGCTCGGTTGGGGCCAAGGTTGGTCTCGTTGGAAGCATCTAGACCTGGGGGTGGTCCATCCGGAAGGGCTCCGGCAGTGGTGGCCGGATCTGAGAGAACGATCACTGATACCAGCAGGTGGTCGCGACGGCGCGCAGCATGGCCGGTGCATCCACTTGCTGCGACTGTTTATCCATGGTTAGGCCACGGTTTGAGGCAAGGTAGGTCACGTTAGAACCGCCTAGACCTGGGGGTGGTCCAGCCGGAAGGGCTCCAGCCATGGTGGCTGGAGCAGGAAGGTCGAGCGCGAGGACTGACTGCTGGTCGCTGCGCCGTGCGTGGTGTGTGTGTGGCTAGGGTTTGGGCCGGTTCGTTTGGGCCGATGGGTCGGTTCAATTGGGCCGGGTCGAGTGGTTTAAGTGTCGAGTAAATATTTTAAGTCCGGTCCGAGTTATTTTATTTTTGGGCCGGGTTATTTTATTTTTAAAGTCCGAGTCATTTTTACCGGGTCAAGTCAACTTTTTAAGTTAAAAATTAGTTTTGGTCAAAATGATTTCGGGTCATCGATTTTAAGTTGCTGGAATTTTAAGTAAATTGTATTTTTTGCCAAATTAGTGGATTTTGGGCCGGTATTTATTTTAATGAGTTTTAAGCCTGTTTTAACGATGTTCGGCCGAGCCATTCAAATGATTTTAAAGAGGGTCATTATTAGTTGTTGGACCAAGTTTGAGTTGGACTTAGCATTTATTTTAAGTTTAGTAGAGGAGTTGGGCTTAGAATTAGTGGGCCAGTCGTTTGAGCCAGTCGTTTGAGCCAGTCCTTGACCGGGCCGAGGAAAAATAATGCATAGGCCCATGAAGATATATTTAATTATATACGTATTATGCTATGTATTGATTTATGAAACGTTTTAAGGAAATTAAATATATATTAATGGGCCGAGATTTCAAAGTTGCACGATTTTATGAAATACATGCATCATGAAAGTTTAAGTTATGTTAAGGCATGAATGAAAAATATTTTGAGGGATTGAAGTGTTGTGGGGAAAAGTAATGATGGGAGTTAGCCGGGTAGCCGGGCCCGGGGATGCCCTGTTAATGTATAATGATGAGCTTATGGATCCATGTGTGACATCATGGTGAAGTGGTAGCATAGAGGTGTGACATATAGGGATCCTCGTGTGACATCGGGGTGAACCACACCGCCACGTACGTTGGTTTATAGATTGATCAATCGAATTAATGACTCTCACATCATGGATACGACTCACATGTTCTTTTAAGTTTATGTTATGTTTATGCTATGCCTTAACATATATGTTATATGATGAATTATGTACGACTACAGTATGATTTAATGTTTAAGATCTTTCAAGCACGCATGTCATGAAATTATGTTCCTATACCTATGTGCCTGCATGTGGTTTTATTATATGTACCTTGTTATTAGCGGATATAGCATGATGGGCCTTTAGGCTCACTAGGTTTAAATGGTGCAGGTGAGCATGATAATGTTGATGATGAGATTTCTCCGATCGGCGGTGAGAACGTCTGATGCTCCGCTGCGGCTGCTACCCCGTGACCACTCAGTTATTTTATGCCTTTGCTTTTAGACATGTTTTACGCAAACAGTTTTTAAATACTCTGATTTTGACGTTAGCTTGTGCGATGTGGATTTGAGATATTTTACAGTTGGTTTTAAACGGATGATGAGATGTTATCTTTAAATGCTTTAAGTTATGTTTTTATTTACGGCTTTTGTTAAATGTTTATTCCACATCGGCTTTAAAAAAAATTCCTAGAGGTTTAGTATGTTTCACTACAACCGAAAGCAGGGAGCCAAAGGATCTCAACAACAGCTCAACAGCAAGATCTGATCAAAGGAACAATCAGTTCTTCGCCACGGGTATATAGAGCACATGGGAGCTACCCACTCATCTCCAGTACACCATACTAGATGCTAACAACCAGCTCCACCTGCTGTTGCTCACTCATGAGATGTGGGAGCTACCCACTCCGCCCATAGCAGCTAACAAACCCAGCAGGGAGAATGAGGTACGGGAGTTACCCGCTCAGCCTCCAAGGTATACGGGAACTACCCCGCTCGTCCTTGAACATAGCATCCTGGTACTCACAATTCAACAGAACAGGCATAGCTAGCAAAACAGGGCTCGACAGTAATATGCGTGTATGCAATGCAACAGCTGATATTATAACACAGGCACAAGTAATAACATCACAGAGCACACACACAGCCAAGCATATAATCCATGCTCAATCCTAAGCTGTAAACAAGCTCACATCCGTACCTCAAATCTTTGGGCAACAATTACTATAAGCAGATTGCCAAAATGACGTAGATCCACCACCTGCTCAACGGCAACACAACAACTGCTCAAAGACCGAAGCACAGAAAAGCAACAACTGGGAGCTACACTCAACCAGCGCTATCCTACCTCATCAAACACCACAGAAAGCTCTAACAAGCTTAAAGGCAGGAACTGAACTTACCCCAAAAAGCTAGGAGCGAAATCCGACGCTTATTGCAACAGACTACACAAGGGAGATGTCTTCGCACACCTCACCAGCTTCAAGCAAACGTTCGAAAACAATATCCAAACGAAGCGTCTCAGCAAGAGGAGTCCAACGCTACCACTCTCGCCCTCGTCGGAGCCGCCTAACGCGGGCAATCAAAGAAGATAAGGTTCGGTGAACAGTAGCTAGGGTATCACGACAGAATTTGGCAATCGGGAAGTATTCTAAGTGTCGAGAACAATAATAGAGAACAAGGTCAAGCTCCCTATTAAATCTCACTGCTGACAGAAACTGGAAACAACTCCACCGACAACTTAAGCTATCGCAACTGATATTCCCGCTCGGAAACAGATCTTGCAACAGATCTCTCACTAAGCTAAAACAGCGATCGCTACTAACTCAAACGACGTCGTAGAGAACTACTGTCGCAACTGGACACGTCACCCGCTACTCACTGCTGAACACTAACCCACATCTGTTAGCAACGCTACAACAGATCTCTCACCCAGCTGACGCTAACGCAACTCACATATGATCTTCTTCACTAACCCCAAAACGCTATCGTTCCAACTAATCCAAACGACGACGTAGAACTACTCACTGCTGAAACACGCTAGCGCACTCGCTACTACTCAGTGACTGCTGATCTCGCTATAACTGCTGAATACAACCACTACTGCTGACGTCACCACTGCTGAGCGCCAACATTCAGCGATAACTTTCACTAACTACTGAACAGCTTCCGCGAAAGAACTCAACTAATCAAAGCTGTTCTAAGAACAAACAGAACCCGATAGCTTCTACAAGCGCAACAACTCAAAGCCGATCTCAACAAAACCTGATTAATTAACTCAATTAATCTCATCAGCTTTCGGGTCTCACATCTCTCCCCCACTAAAACAGGATTTCTTCCTCGAAATCGATCAACTCCAAAACAAGAGTTCAAGATAACTGGGGAAAGAAACACAAGAAACTACTGGAACTAAAACAACATCTACTCAAACAGATGCGGCCACTCGCGTTGCATCTTTTCTTCCAGTTCCCAAGTAGCTTCTTCTCTACCGTGCTTACTCCACTGAACCATCATCAAGGGAATGGTTTTATTCTCAGCTGTTTCTCTTTTCTATCCAAGATCTACAAGGGATACTCAACATAGCTCAAAGTCC